>VWZP01002787.1:1715841-1751794 GCA_013396995.1 Dicaeum eximium
TGTGTGTGTGTGTGTGTGTGTGTGTGTGCCCGCGCCCGGCGATGAACTTGGTGCTCAGGAGCACTTCCCATCAGCCTTTAGTGGCAGCTGGTTCCCTTCCCTCCTCCAGCAGCCCCGGGAGGCTCTGGGCAGTGATGGGAGAGGGGACCCTTTCCTCTTTGGCCTCTGCCGTTCGAGCCCCTTTGAGGGGCAGGACGCGATTAAGAGTTCACTGTACTTGGGTTTTTTTGTTTGGCAGTAATTTTCACTTAGTCGAGGTTTCGTGTTGGAAATCGACCTTTGCGTCCCAGGCATCCCCTGTGTGGCAGCTCCACATAGGAGGAGACCCCTCCTGAATTCACTAGAAAGTTGTTTGTGGAAATCTGGGTTAAAAGCAGAGTGGAGCGGGAAACTTAAGGTGCACTGAAAGATTTCTGTGCAGCTGCCAGGATTTGAAGGGAATTTTTAATGCCCCGCTTGAAGAGTTGATCCTGTTTTGGGATTGGTGCTGTCAATGCTCACACTTGCTGTAGACGCTGACAGTGTTGGAGTTTTTGGTGTAGTCTGGAATAATGTATGGCTGTTTGAGTCTCAGTCCTTTTAACAACACTCTGTATTCAGTAAATACTCTGCTGCAAATGGGTCAAGTCATAGACTTGAGTTTTAAGAGCTTTTCTCAGTGTCAGTGCCCCAGGTGGAAAAAATTCTTCTCGGGGCTCAGTGTGTCAGACAAGGGAAGCACAGAGCTGAGCAGGTGGGATCAGGAGGAAGCTACAGTGTAGATATACACACATATATATGTAATATGTTAACCCTGTAGTGAGGATATTATGGGAAAACTGCATTAAGTAAATACTGGATTTAAAAAATCCTAACACGTGTAGTACTGAATTGCATTCTTCCCGACTCTTTTTGTCCCTTTTCAAGGTCATATGCTAGGAAAAGATAAAGGATTTATTTTAAGCTTTTGCTGAGTAATACACACTTGTGAGACATATGTCTCTCTGCAGGTTGAGGAGGGTGTTTCAGAATTTTTCCACTTGGGAAAACGAATGTTAAAGCAACAATGCAATACCTTTAAATTAAATGACACCTTTGTGAATATAACTTAATGTTTTCATACATTAAGAAATAATTATGTCATGGGGTTTCTGAGACGGAAAACATGGGATGTCTTTTTCAAATTTGTGACTTCTCTATGTTCACTTTGTGGCAAAGTGCACATATCTTAATTTATTTCCTTTATCTTGATTTGAAAAATACAGATTTTCTTGTGCTAATTTGCATTAGGCAGATTTTCACTGGCTTTCTTCAGGCTTCTGAAAGGAAATACTGTGATCATTTTAAGATTTTCTTTCTCTAACAGTAATACATCTCTTTAATTATGTGTTCTATGGGGTCTTACATTCGTAACTGTAGAAATAAGGCTGAATCTTATCTTTAAAAAGGGGTAAAGGATATAAAAAGCTGTCCTTTTCTACTTCTAATTACAGAATTCCACACAATAAAGTTTCCAGCTATTTGAAATAAATGTTTTGCAGTCATATGAAAAGAAAATTTTATATTTCTTTAAAAATAAACTTTGTTTTCTTTGTGTGGGGCATCAATACATTGTCTATTCTCTTTTTTCTGTCCACTTGATGAGTATTAAGTAATTTAAAGGGGTTTTTTGCTGATGTTACTTAGTAAAGTTGGCTTTTATTTCAGTTTAAATAGGGTGTATTTCAGTTTAGTTTGGAATTCTTGTTAGAAATAACCTGATCCAGACAAAACCCTTCTTGTCCTGATTTAATTTAATTGGTAAAAACTAAACTGAAGGTCCTTCTCTTGTCTGTAGGCAAGTCTTGATCCTTTGAACTTTGGTTCTCAGACCTGTTTGGGGTGATGCTGTGCTTTAGTGTCCATTTTGTGAACAGCTGAATTATCTTCTCTCCTTTTGCACTTGGAAACAGTAGTTGTTTTACTAAAAACAACATTAATTTCCCACGTTAGAATCATCCCTAATGGATCGTAGTCAACTGACAGTTCCTGTTCTTGTTTCAGTACCTGCTGCAAGTGACCTTGGTACTTGGCAGAAGTGTAAAGCAATCAGAATCCAAATTATCTGACTGTGTAAATCTATTGTGCTATTTTGGTGTTGTAGCAGATGTGTCCTTTAACTTCATGAAGAAAACTTACCTATATGACCATAGGTTGTGATATGCTGAGGTATTTTTTCTGCCCTTTAATGATATAAAACCTGTGAGAAACACATTTTGTGGAAAGCAAGGGCAGTCAGAGTTGAGTTGTCACCTCTGATTTGTGGCACCTTAAACAAGAAGTGGCTTTTGTGTTGTGGAGTTGGTAAAGTAACCTTGAATGTGATAACTTGGAGATCTTTGGACATTGTGATGCTTCACTTAATGGCTTTTGTGAAATTGTTTCAAAGTAATTGCCAGACTAAGGTAGATACTTTTTATCATTGTAACACTGTCTTTCTGGAGGTAGATGTTACATTGGATAACACGTGTTCCTTTTTCTTAGAACCAACACAGATATACAGATTTCTACGTACCCGGAATCTAATAGCTGTGAGTAATTGGTTTTATCACTCCTTTACTTTGCACTTGTAGAAAATTTTAATTAAAGCATAACCATTTTCTATTTTTTCCCCCCTGCAGCCAATATTTTTGCACAGAACTCTCACTTACATGTCCCACAGAAACTCCCGAACAAATATCAAAAGGTAAAATTGTTTTTGTAAAGTAATCCTAAACTGTTCATCAAGTAGCAGAAGTCCAAAAAGCAGTGGAGGGTAACCTCCTGTTTTCTTTCTGAAGAACTTTAAAATGCATACTTCAGTGTACATTTGATTTCTGAGACCTAAGAGATTTCCTGCAGTGTTAAGTGTGGCTTTATCCATGTGACTTCTGTGGATACGGGGAGTATTCAAATGTGGAGAACTATCTGCAGAATCTTAACTAATTCTCCCATGTTTGTTTTTTATTTTGGAGGAGAACTTATTTTAAAAAAAAACAAACAAACAAAACTGTATTACATCCCAGCTCGTGTAATCAATGGTGCTTAATCATAATCATGTGAAACATTGTATTTTAAACTGTAACCTAACCACTTGTTTTTGAAAAAAGCAAAACCCAAATACAAAACTATTGGCTTTGTTAATTAGTCTAAATAATCCAGTAATTATTTCTGTAGTTATTTCAAAAGCTGTAAAATAAAGCAGGTCTGTTTATAGTATTTTAGATGAACTGCAACAAATACTTTAAAAAGGTTGGTTTGAACTGGATACACCTGAGAGATGGGCTTCAGTTTTGATATTGCAAAACAGTCATTCTGTCATGTGGGGTGCTGGAGCTGCCTGTCAGTGGACCTGAAAACACAGAAACACTGCAGAGGGACAAGTGCAGTGTACATTATTTATTAGCAGAATCACAAGGCCCTTCCAGTTGCTTCCCCTTCAGTGAAAATCCTTTATTAGAATTTAGACTTCTTTGTAACCTGGACATTTAGTTTAAAATGTTTTAGCACCCAAGTTCTTATCGCTTAGAAACAGTTGCTGAGGGACTTAAGTACAACAAATATGCAACAAAATGTGATTATGCAGACAATTCTAATTTAAACTTCGTATTTATATTTAAGGGAGGTAATATTTGCATGATACATTGATCAATAGAATTTGCATATTTTTATTTAAATTAAAGGAGCTGTTTATGGCATTATTGGATCTCTTGGATATTGTTTAATGTTCCTGCTATGAGTTTTAATGCCACAATATAACTTTTTGTTAAAACTGAATCCATAACATACAACTTCAGGTACTTAGGATGGGTAATGATCAGATTTATTTATTTTTTAAAACTTGAAGTTGCAGCTTACTTTTTCTTTAAGAAGTTATCAAAACAAAATTTTTGCTTATTTTAAAGTGAGTCAGAACAAAATGTTAAGAAATTATTTTTGGTCTGTTTAGTTTTTTGCTTAGAGCATAGGAGAATGGTATAGGGAGTAGTTAATGGGCATGTGTCAGCCTGGGCTAAAAAAGTATTGAAGTTGCTGCTTATTGGAGAGGTGATGAGCTTTGGTCAGATGATACTTGGAGAGCTGAAGTGCAATTTGTGTTGCTGGGTCTGTCTTCAGGTGTTAGTATATTATTAGACCAAATTATGGTGTTGGAAAGAAGTTACTAACTTACTAAAATTGCTTCACATACGGTATTTAGATAAAGGAATAATTATATGATTTATTGGCAAAATAGCTATGATGTGAGTTCTAATACTTTGCTAATTATTACTTTTATTGTCTGGAATAAGAGTGGGTGGAGAAAGGAATGCACAAGATGCACATACTTGTTACACAAGTAAATGCTGTCTTGAAAATCCTGAGTTGAGGGATGGTTATTATAAAAACTTGATTTTGTCTGTTTTGCACGGGAACATAGTATCATAAGTAGTAATTAATTTTAAAGGAATTTCTGCTCTTATAAGTTAACTTCAAAGGCAAAAATTTTTTATTAATTGCTATTTTTAGTTTCTCTGAAAGATTTAGGGTTTTTTTCAGAGGGCTCTCTTGTTTTGACTAACCTGAATCTGGATTTAGCAAAGGTTGTGCCCCTGTTCTTTTTGGATCAATAATGGTCACACACTAAATACAAGTAGTGTCAGATGTTAGTATATATTATGAAAGATTGTTAACTTTCCCCCACTCTGGGATCATGTTTGTCTCTTAGCTGGTTTTTGGCTCGTATTCTGCTCATGCCATAACTTTGCTCTAAATCTGTTTTAAGCAATTCCTCAGTCTGGAGAAAGCCCTCTAAATTTGCTGTTCTGAAGGACAGTGGCTGATTTTGATGAGCTAGAGCAAAGTGCACCCAGAGACACTTTTACCTTAGAAACTGAAACTTTTAACAAATTGCTCTGTTCTTAGCATCTCTTGCTTTAAAGTTGAGCACTGCAATGTTCATTTTAACAATCCCACGTTTTAGTGTAGGTTAGTTCTTCAGGCTGTCATATGTGTGACTCTCGGGCTGAGTAGAGCTTTGAATCCGTGGTTGTTTACTACACAAATCATAATTGTTTTTCTCCTCGTTATCTGAGTGCAGCCCTGTAGTTTTTGTTGCCCAGTGTTGCTGTTTAGTCACCATGTGATGTGTAACTCAATCATTCACGGCATTACTTGCTGACTGTGGACAGAGTGACATCAGTGTTTCTTCACTCAGGGTATTTCTGTAGACAAATGCTTCCCACTTCCCCAGGGCCTGGCGTTGTTCCTTCTGCAAGAAATCCAGTGTTTGGCAACCATTTATCTTCTTCTTACTCCATTTTTCTAAGGTATCAATGTAAAGGAAAGGTGCCCTCTCACTCTTGCCTTGTCACTGTAGTCAAGTGCAATTTTGTGGGCATCTAGACCAAGCATTAACTTGCCTTTAATGAAAAATGGAAAGCCTGTTCTGTAACATGTTGAATAACTTCTGCTCATGAGTAAGCTTTATTTAGCAACATGAAATTGTATGTATGGTAGAACAGGCTGAACATCTGAGCATGAACAGACTGATGTCAGAATTACAGAGAGGAAAGAGCTGAAGTGATTATTCTCTATGACATTGTTGTCATTGGTTGTCATTGTCCCCTGTTTGCTGTGAGTGGGCTCCAAAGGTAGCTTCCAAATTCATTGCTCTTTGCATTGTGTCCATTTAATTGAAATGTGTGGAGAAATAAGGATTTGGGGTTTTAATTAGGCTTTTAATTATTTTGTCCTATAAGGTTTTAAGTGTTTTTCATTATTATGATCAAGATTAAAATAGTAATGACTGAGGGGCTGACATGTCAATTCCTGGTACGTGTAAGTGTCAGTAAACCAGGAAGATTTGCTTTGATTAAGCTGAAATGTGGTTAAATATGTTCATTGCAAGGGTTTCAATATGTTTCTGTTGAACGAAACTTCTTAAGAGCAGCTGGATTACTGTTGCAAGGTCTGAGTTTAATTGTATTATTTTTGATACTGCTTGAGAAGCAGTTGTGTCCCTTATAACACAGGCATGGTACTAGGTCTAAAAAAGTATGTATGTGTCTACAGGGTGTTTTCTGAAAAGAAGGCTAAAATGTTGTATATATAGACATAGCTTTACATGGAAAATCAAGTGAAAGCTTGGGCTGAAAACATTTTCTTGCTCTAAGTTGTAGGTATAGTGGCTGTGTAAAACTATTCTTTTTGCTTTTTCCTCACAGGAAAACATTCAAAGTAGATGAAATGTTATCAAAAGTAGAGAGGATGAAGGGAGAACAAGAATCTCACAGGTACTGTCCTGCTGTATATTTGTGTGTGTGGGTACAGATGAGTCCATGTGTGGGCTGAATCAAAAGCCCCTTGGACTGATAAAGTGCAAGTGATAAAGAGTCATTACTCGAAGCAAGGTAGTTGCTATTTGAAATGTTGCTTCCAGAATCTTAAAATGTGTGTATATATGCTGGTCACTTCACTTGGAGAAAAGCAGTATTGGGATAAACTTTCAGTATTCGTTGTGGCATCTCTTAAAATGTGTATAGAAACCTCAAATAGGTATTTGCCTTAACTTTGTTTTTAAGAGTATCAGTTGTGTCAGTAAGTAATCTGTGTGTGTTGAAATTAAAAGTAAAAAAGAGGTGGATTTTGGAAAATATGAGGTTTTATTACTTGGAGTTTGTTGTTGTATACTTGCTATTTTTAACCCGTTCTTTTCCCACAGTGTTGCAAACATTAGACTACTTCAGAGGCAGCTGTGCCATATACAGTTCAGTCTGAAACAAACTTACAGATCTTGTGTTCTCTAAGAGGTTTTATGGATTTACTGTATATTATTTTTCTTAATTATATTTTCTCCATATATTGTGGTTAGTTGCTTTGTTGAAACAATATAGAATATTGATTTGTGCTTATTGTTTTTTGTGCTTTCAAAACTGTAAAAATGTGCTTTAGTGTGGAAAAGTAGCATGGATGAACGATGCAAGTTGATGTAGATGGAGTCCTTGGAATGCTTGAGCTGTTGGGCACTTCTGGTGATCATCTCAGAGCTCTTGGGAATGTTTGTGTTTAAAAATAAGTGTGGAGTGTCAGGTTGTATCTGCCTGAGAAGTGAAGGGGCACAAAGCTTTGTCTGGTGGGGTAGTGGGACAGATTCTATTTTGTTCTATGTGTGCTTCAGAAATACTAAATGGTTTTGAGACCCTTTTTAATCTAGATTGATAAATATTTGTTTCAAACAGAAATATGCCCTGAATCTTACAATTTGAAATAAGATGGATCTATAGTCAGCAGAGTAGTCTAGGCTGTGAAACAAAACAGATGCAATTATTATTTTGATTGCATATGTTATGAATGATTTGGACTTGATGTAACTGATAGTTTTTATTTCTAAAGGTGCAGGTTCCCCCTTGTAAAGATTCTCATTACCAAGCTTAAAATACTTGTTGCTTTGGTTTTCTTTTAATCTCCACCAAGCCCATGGTTCAGGGTGAAATTCTAGAAAATTTCCACAAAACTGAACTCTGTTGCTGATGACTGTCCAACAAATGTGTTTGCCTGCCTGTGAAGGCAAGATCTCCTGTCTTCAGGCAATGTTCTTCTACCTCTGTGTTTAAATTTATTTTTTTTAATGTATCAAGTCATAGAGTACACAGAGAGAATGAGTCTGTAAAGAGAAAACTGGTGTTCAATGCTGCATCAACTGCTGTATCCAGGCAGTTTCCAAGTTAAAAGGATGGACTGAATCATTAGAGTTCTGTACTGAGCATCAGTGAAGTGGTTGCTGTGAGAAGAAAACACTTATTTGTTCTAACATTTCCCTTTTTTGTTGTTTATTTTTTTCCTGTTTAGCTTGTCTGCTCATTTGCAACTAACATTTACTGGGTTCTTCCATAAAAATGGTATGTTTGCCAATTCATTCATTCCACTGTTAATTTGTATAACACCTTTGAAATTAGTAAAGATCTGTGAGGGGAATATTTGAATGTTTTTACTCTCTGCTGTTAGATGCAGGTTTTAGTTTACTTGTTCAGCCTGTCTCATTAGTTATAATTCAGTAGTGCTTTAGAAATGGTAAAATGTAGTGTAATTGTGATGTTAAGAAGGTAAGCCTTCAGGGTTTTAGTCAAAACAGCAATTTTGAGAAATACTTCAGGCCATCATCCATTCAAACTGAAATAGACCTTGAGGAAAGTGATTCTTTCCCGAAGAATGTGATTTTCTGGGAGTGTGTCTTTGGTGTTTCAAGTAGCTTTAAAAAACCCCACAGCCCTCAAATAGTTGGAAGACTCAGTGGTTTTACTTTAAAATAGAAGTGTAAGAAAAAATATTGTCAAGTTGAGTCTAGAAATGAAAGAAAGGCCATGTCAACAATTATAGAAATCTTGGACATAATATTTTAGTGACTTGAAGTCATTCCATTGTGTCTTTCAAGCACGTAAGGATTTGCCTCTCAATATCAGAATATTGGACTTCCTTGACCAGAATGAAGAGAGCAAAAGCTGTTTGTCCATTAAAATAAAATTATATTTCTAGTTTTTTGGTTTCCGTTGCTGATCATAGGATTGGCAGCAGCTGCCTTGAGGATTCCAGGCTCTAGGAAATTTATTGTGCAGTCTCTGAAACAAAGTCTTATTTTCTAAGACTTTTTTTTGAGTTGGTTTGAGAGTCCTTTAACAGCTATTGTGCATTTATTTAGCCTTGCATAATATTTAAGGGGAGTGGTGTAATTTTATTTTGTTTTCCTATCTGATAGCATCTGGATCTTAAACCCAAATTTTAGGTTTGCAAGCTGTTAAAAAAAATTGGGAAAAATACATTAATTACAGATAAGTTGAATTATTATAACTGTCCTTAAATCTACCCATAACATTTTTCTCTGTTATAAGAAGATAACAAGCTTGCTCTTTTAAACTTTAGAGATCAGCTATGCCTTTAAATCAGCTAATAGGAGAATAATTAGCTAATATGAAGATATATTCTCAAGTGGAAATTTGTAGTAAGTTTGGGAGAGTTGAAACTAAGAATGTGGTTAGAGCTCTTTGTACCTGGGATGTGCCTGTGGTTAAAAAGTAATTACAGGTGGATTTATATCATTGAATAGATCTTTGCTTTTTCAGTACTTAAAATACTTTTCTGTTTAGATAAGCCATCACAAAACTCAGAGAATGAACAAAATTCTGTAACTCTGGAAGTACTGCTGGTGAAAGTTTGCCACAAGAAACGAAAGGTAAAAATCATCTGACAAATCATTAATATACACTAAAGCAAAATGTTTACCTGCTTCTAGAAGTAACACTGAAGTAACACTGCCTTATAGTGATGCTTCTGTTGAAGTTAGCCTTTAAATTTTAAGAACGAATGTACTGAAGTTGTTTTCTGTTTGATTTTGCACTGCTTTATGAGAAATGAGTTTTAAAAAACATTCAAGTTTCTTGATCGAATTCAGCTTGTAAATCACATCCACTCATTGTGTATTTCAGCACCTCTGGTGAGGTACTTTTACCTCAGTTTTTGTGTGCCACATCATTCAAGTATTCATTCTGTTGTGATGTCCACAGGCTTAAGGAAACCAGGCCATCACAAAATCATAAAGTAGCCTGTGCCTTTCAGAGTTTAGGAGTAAAAAGGAACCAATTGTAATTGTTTTCAGTTCCTCAGTCATCTGCCAATCATCTCTTTCCTTGCTTTTTCTGTACCTGTGGTTTTTACTTTGGTTAGTTCAATTCTTGCAGATTTTAGCTACTGTGAATCATAAATAATTTTATATTTATTTTTAAAGCATCTTTGAATTTGCTTGCAGTTTTAGCTGTACTTATTTCAAACCAGTTGGCAAATTTTCCTCCCAACTACAGGAATATGGGAGGCTCAGTAATGCTTTAGGTTTTAACCAGAAAGGGAAAGGTTTGCAGTCAGAGCTGTGTGTTCTTCCCTAATGCTAGGCTGATTTGACAGGTTTTTAAGAATTAATTGGCCAGAATGTTTCTAGCCAATTTTGTTAATTGTTATAGTATGGATAAATGTAGTGAGATCAGGAGGTGCTAATAGTTATTCCAAATGTTTTGCTGCAAGTTTCATATTTAGGCCATCTTGTCTTGTTTTCCCAATTGTACACAATGTTCAGTGTTCTCTTTGAGAGGTAACTGAATATAATAAATCCTAGGTAAGTGGTTCTTTATCTCACAGATAACACAAAATGCACTTTAAATTATTGCAAGAAGAAGATAGAAAACCCTCAAAATATATATATATAACCAAAACATTTAATTTCTTCAGGTAAACAGAATTAAACTAGCATTAATGGCTGTTCTACAATCTTTTTAAGTGCCTCATGTTAGTGTTATTTTAATCACATAGAGAAAGATGGCTGCTGCCAAAAGGGATTATAGAATGACAGTTTTATTTACACTTACAAATATCTGGGTTTGCATTTAAAAACTGGGATTGTTCCAGCTTTTTTTTATTTACATCTGTTACAAGGCTTATTTTCAAAAGTTGGCAGAACAAATACAGTTTAGAAATTACATCAATTGAATACTTAATGTCTTTACTTTGAAGTCTAAAAACCTGAACCTTATCTTTCTTGTTTTGCTGCAGGATGTTAGTTGTCCCATAAGACAGGTTCCTACAGGTAAAAAGCAGGTGCCTTTAAACCCAGACCTCAGCCAAATAAAACCAGGCAACTTCCCATCACTTGCAGTTTCCAGTAATGAGTTTGAACCAAGCAACAGCCATATGGTGAAGTCTTACTCATTGTTATTCAGAGTCACTCGCCCAGGAAGGAGAGAATTTAATGGACTGATCAATGGTGAAACGAATGAAAACATTGGTAACTTCAACCTTTAAATCTGCTTTTGTAAGGTTTATCTTGTGGGCACGTCTTGATGAGCAGTGTGGGTCACGCTGTGACATGGGCCAGTAATAACTGAGTGATTGAGCTTTTATTTGTTTGCAGTCTCTTTTGTGATGGGCTGAAATTCAGTTTGTAGCTGGAAATTGTGCTTCTGGTTTGTGTAAATTTAACACCACTTGTTACTAAAGTGATGCTGAAGGTGTGAGGCAATGCTGCTAGAGGATGAACAGGGTAAGAGAGCCCTGTGGTCACTGACACTGTCATTATTCCTCCACCAGCACTGGTCACTACTGACTCACTGGGGGTGCTATCAGTGTTTCTCAGCAAAACTAAATGACAAGCCAATAGAAAAATACCTCAATAACAAATTTTTAAAAGTTACTTTCTTACTCCTGTTGAGAAGTGTTACAACACAAATGTTACAGCCTTGGAGAGTACATGTAGAATGAAAGACTTTATTTCTCACTATTTTATAGCCACAAGAGAAGGAAGATTAAATCCCAAATTCTTTATGCTGACAGAATAATACAATGAAATTATAAATATGTGAGAACACACCTAAAATATGATTACTGTTAAGCTAAGTGCTCTTTTATTGCATTGTCCTTCTCTATTGTATGGTACATCTGACACAATCAATAGCCAGTTATATTTGTGAGTGCATAGAGACTGTTGGATTTTTTGAATCTGTGCTTAAATACTGATTGAATACCATATTTCTTATGTGCAGATGTCAATGAGGAGCTACCAGCTAGAAGAAAAAGAAACTCTTCAAATCGTGAAGATGGGGAAAAGACATTTGTAGCACAAATGACTGTATTTGATAAAAACAGGTAATATTGTAAAAACAAATATAGCTTCTATTAATCATTCTGTTAATCTTTTTTAATCATAATAATATTGGAAATTTCATAATAAGCTTAATATGTTCTTTGTTACAGTGTAGGTTGTCTTTGGCTGCATTTCAGTTGTTATTTACAATAAGAACTTCGGCGTGTTGTGTTGGTTTTTTTTAAAACATACAGGTTTCATAACACAATTTATACTGAGACCTATTCCGTGATTACTGTAAATAATTCCCATCTGTGAACTTGACTGTTGTCCTGGTAATTTGTATCCGTTTGTCTGTTCCTTGCCAGTTTTTGACAGATATAATTTCTCTGGTTCTGTTAAAGATCAGTGGCAGCATAATTAAAAAGTTAAACAAAGAAAAGGTCTCTGAAATACCCTTACTGCTTACACTCTGTTGAGTGTTTATTACCATGATGCTACTTAAAGTATTTCAAAGAAGGTGGAGTGGGGTGAACTCATGTGTCAATAGCTTAGAGCACTCTAGGTCCAGTTAAAAAGATAAGGACCAGACCATTTCCTGGGTGGACATTTTGGTTGTTTGTGCTGCAAAGGATCATAGTGCCAACAGCCAAAATACAGCACATGAAAATAAGAGTTCTTTCCATGGCAACTGCAGGTCCCAGGTAGAGGTAGGTACTTAAATGATTTCAATCAATAAAAACGGAGCTTGAAGAAAAAGCTGCTTAAACTAGCTCCAACTAATTCTGACAAAATGGTTATTTATCCAAATAAGGTTTTAGAAGTATATTTTGAGAAGAGCTTGGGTTTTGAAGAAATGTCCTTTTCTAATCTGTATCTTCTTAGAAGTCTTGACAGCATTTTGTTCTTTTTTATTATTTAATTCCACTAGAGAACTTCAATATACTAAACAAGATATGAACCATTAGATGGTTTCGTAGTGATGATAAGCAAGGACATTCTCAGGCCTGCTGTTGTGTGAACGAGACTGATTTGCAGCAGAACCTAATCATGCATAAAAATGTTTATATTCTTGGTTTAGTCTTTAACATTTTTCTTTGTTATGGATGATGTTTGCCCAAGATTTAGACCTAGTCAAATAAATTTGCCCGAAAATATGTCTTTAGGTTCATGGCAATTTAATTACTGTGAAACAGTGCATTTTAATAGACAAACAATAAAAGATCTTTTTTACACATAATACGTATTTTGTCTTGACAGACGCTTGCAACTCCTGGATGGGGAATATGAAGTGGCCATGCAGGAAATGGAAGAGTGTCCCATTAGCAAGAAAAGAGCAACATGGGAAACGATTCTGGATGGGAAGGTATGGATTGTTTTAGTGGCCAAGAAACCTGTCTTCACAGGAAATAATTCTCTTTGGGAATGTATGGACATACATTTTAATTTAGCTCTCAGTTTAGAAAGCTTTTGCTACACTGGATCATTAATACAAGCAGATGTCAACTACTGTAAGTATGGCAGCTGTCTCTTTTCAGTGACTTCTGAATTCCTGACCTAGAAAATCAGGCAGTTTAAATGCTATTCTGACAAGTTGGACATATCAAAAAGGAGCAAACTGCAGAACATTTAAGGGGAAGAAGGAGCAACCTATTCAGGTGTGATCTTACGTTCGTACCTCATGAGAACGCTGATAAAATGTAGTGATGAAAAAAAGAGGAGGATGTATCAGTGTAGGAGGAAGGGTTGAGAAGAGAGAAGTTGACTGAGGTGAATCAAGACTTAGTGATGCAGTGATTGTATGTACTTACATAGTCATGCTCACATGTCCTGGGAGAGTGTGAGTTGTAAGTGAGTGGAGAGAAGAACATGAAAATTCCAGATCGTTGCAAAGTACTTGTGTCTCAACATGATCATATAATTATGAAGAAAGCATAGATGATCCAAATTATATAGTAAAAGTACAGTTATAAGCTCAACTATCCTGATCAGCCTTTACCTGCATTAAAATAAATTTCACAGAATGTAGACTGATGTACATTTTCTCAAGATTGTTTTTGTGAAGACACTTATTCTGCTGTGGGTTTTTTTTTATTTCCCCCACTCTCCAGAGGTTGCCTCCATTTGAAACATTTTCTCAGGGACCTACACTTCAGTTTACTCTTCGTTGGACAGGAGACACAAATGATAAGTCCACAGCTCCTATAGCTAAGCCTCTTGCCACACGAAATTCTGAAAGCCTCCCTCAAGAAAACAAGCCCAATTCTGTTAAACCTACTCAGACTATAGGTAAGCAAACTTTGGTTTTGCTGCTGAATAATTATCTGCTTAACCCTTGTGTGCTTAGGGCTCACTGGTGCAGCTGCTTCAGGTTATTCTCAACAGGGAAAACCCAAACGGAGTGGGCTTTGTAGTATCCCATATTTTGTAAATTTTTTAAGGTTAAAAGCTAAAACATCAGGACAATATTGAAGTGATTATATACAATGCTCATAAATCCTGCTGTGAAATACATTGGGAAAAATCACTAGGATTTCTGGGATTGTCTGGTTTGCCCTACTCTCTGCAATTAGTGTTCTGGGCTTATAGGTGCCCTAGTTTCAGGTGGAATAGAGTTTCCTTCAGCAGCAGTGCTCTTCTCAGGACTTCTCAAAACTTCCATAGTTGGGTAAGAAACAATGTTTGTCTGTTCCTGGGCACCAAAGAAACGTGTGTCTACATGTGGTTTTTTCAGCTGTGAAAGAATCTTTGCCTACAGACCTTCAAACAAGAAAAGAGAGAGATGTTTTAAATGAACCTCGACAGAAGTTGCGAATATTTTACCAGGTATTGAAAATAATCATTAAAGGGAAAAACTAGAATCTACATATTGTGTGGAATTAAAATGTTTGCTTGGGAGCTGGGTGGAAATTTCCATTTTCCCTTTTTGTGGATGCCTTAAAGAGTCTCAGATTCATAGACTGAAAGCCATTCCACAGACTCCTCTTTATGGAAGTATTCTAGAAAACGAATCTTCCTGGGGGCACATCAGATGTTCTGAAAGACAAAGGACATTGCTTGTTAGACTTCTGGAGGGGGACAGGTGGGTCTCCCAATGGGAAAAAAAATTCTTGAAATACATGTTTCAGCACACTGAGCTGATACAGTGTTCCCAAGATATAACTATTGCTGTGGAGGTCTCCTGTAAGGACATCGAGCTCGGTTGAGGGGGTTGGAAGTTAATGAATGAAACTCATTTGGTGCTAATTCTGCTCTGCCTGTTCCTTTGTTTGCATCAGTTCCTTTACAACAATAACACGAGGCAGCAGACCGAGGCCCGCGATGACTTGCACTGCCCCTGGTGCACACTGAACTGTCGGAAACTCTATAGTTTACTCAAACATCTGAAACTCTGCCACAGCAGATTTATCTTCAATTATGTTGTAAGTAATCATTTTGTAGTTCAGAACTGTGAAGCTCTGTACAGTCTGTCACAGATACTACAAATGCAGGGATTCTGTTTCCAGCTGAGTAAGTTGTAGTAACTTGTATCTACAGGTTAGAAGCTGCTTTTTGTGAATGAGTGTGTTACATGGAGGGGAAATATTGTGGGTTTGATTTTCTTCCTTTTTTTAAATATATAAAAATAATGCTGACCACTGGAAGCTGAATTCTCAATGTAGCTACTGCTTTTGCATAAATGTGTTCTTTGATGTAGAAAGCAATGTTATTATATTTGGTTGGAAGTCTCTTGAAGCTCTAGGAAATTTAGAAATGTTCTTGCTAACAATCTTTTGCTGATACTTTGCTTAATTTTATAATTAGTTTTGAGTGGTTTTATACAAAACAGTAAAATAGTACAGAGCAAGGAAGCTTTAGTGTAATTTGCTTTTAGAGGTTAAAAATTATTTGGGTGTTGTGAAAGGAAACTTAAGAGCTGTATCAGGTTATTGAGAGGTGATATTTAAGGTATTCAGAATTTAAAGGTTACTTGTTTAAACCTCTTGATGCATTGTCATTACTGTCTGCTGAGTATTTGCAACTGTGCTGCAGTATCATCCAAAAGGTGCTCGGATAGACGTGTCCATCAATGAGTGCTACGATGGCTCCTACGCAGGGAACCCCCAGGACATCCATCGCCAGCCCGGCTTCGCCTTCAGCCGCAACGGGCCCGTCAAGAGAACTCCCATCACACACATCCTGGTTTGCAGGTAGGGAGCTGGCACTCCCATCACACACATCCTGGTTTGCAGGTAGGGAGCTGCAAACAGGCTCTGGGTGTGGGTCATGGAATCAGCTAGGCTGGAAAAGACCTTGGAGATCAAGTCCAACCTGTGACCTAACACCACCTTATCAACTAAGCCTTTGTACTGAGTGCCACATCCAGTCTTTTTTTAAACACCTCCAGGGCTGGAGACTCCACCACTTTCCTGGGCAGCCCATTCCAAAGCCCAACCACTCTTTCTGTAAATAATTTTTTGGCCTATAAACCAGATTTGTGAAACCTGGGGATTTGTGAATCTGCAGGTGCATATACACAGTGCTCAATTTCACTGTTATGACTAAATAAAATGTAACTGAAGGAGGGTAACATCACGCATGATTTTTCTGTATCTTTCCAGTTCAGATATCTATTCATAACAATGTATCTCTCTTTAACTGCTTTATCCTAAAACTTTTCTTCCCCAAAAGGTGAAGTTGGAGGGTTGGGTCAGGAGCTCTTGCATTTTTAATGGAGATTATTTCATTGCTGGAGATTTCCCCCCTCCCAACATTCTTGCAAGCTAGAGCTTAAAATAATTTGTATCAATAGGTGACAGTTCTCAGTATGTGCATCTGTGCTGTGCTGGTGACAGCAGTGACTTTCCCTTGGCAGGCCAAAGCGCACGAAAGCGAGCATGTCCGAGTTCCTGGAGTCAGAGGACGGAGAGGTGGAGCAGCAGCGGACGTACAGCAGCGGGCACAACCGGCTCTACTTCCACAGCGACACCTGCCTGCCCCTCCGCCCCCAGGAGATGGAGGTGGACAGTGAGGATGAGAAGGACCCCGAGTGGCTTCGGGAGAAAACCATTACTGTAATTATTCCGTTTGTACTAAGTGATTTTAAGGGGTTTTTAAAAGATCTGCAGTTGTTTTAGGGAACAACTGGGCATACGTTGTGAAAATTCTGCTGTTGGTGGAAATTCGTGGAATCAAAGTTTGTTTTTTCAAGTATGCCTTAAGTTTGCAAAGTTAGTTCAGTCCCCTTGTGTTCGAACAAGTTCTCATTGTTTGTGGCTGCTTTTCTCCTTCAAAGAGGAGATGCTGGAATCAGGAGCACAGAGTTTGGGCACTATATAATAAGGATATAATTTATCATCAAAAGTCTCTACATCAAAGATGTTTTTCTAACTTTTTTGACTGCAGAGCTTGAATTTTCTATATATATTTTTGTGTGTAAATTGAATTTTGGGTATGCTCTCACTACTTGGCAGCAGATACACAGTTCTGATGGGTGTGTTTGTTTCTTTTCCTTGCTCCCAATCTCCAGCAAATTGAAGAATTTTCTGATGTTAACGAAGGAGAGAAAGAAGTGATGAAATTATGGAATCTTCATGTTATGAAGCATGGGTATGTTACTGTGCTTAGTTTTGATACAAACAAATGATAGTATAAATTTGGTTGATCATTTTGCATTGCAATTCACTACTTAAAATTCAGTTGGGTTAGTTGTTTAGGAAAGGGTCATTAAAAGATAATTTGTAATAAGCTTTTGGGAGTTTAAGCTTTTAAAGAAGTTCCTGTGCCTAGTAGTGTTTGGGCTTTGAAAATAAAAAATATTGGACTGTGTAGTAACGCTCTCTGCAGTAACATTGATGGATAATGTTGTAGAGAATCTTTTTGGTTTTGAAAACGTTCTACTTGCATAATGATGGCTTTCTTATTTGACAGGTTTATTGCTGACAATCAAATGAATCATGCCTGTATGCTGTTTGTTGAAAATTATGGACAAAAAATCATTAAGAAGAACTTGTGTCGAAACTTTATGCTCCACCTGGTCAGCATGCATGACTTTAACCTCATCAGCATCATGTCCATAGACAAAGCTGTGGCCAGGCTCCGAGAGATGCAGCAGAAGCTGGAGAAAGGAGAATCGGCCTCCCCGACGGATGAGGAATCTTCTGAGGAACAAAGTGGGACAGCAAATGGATACAGTGAAAATACCATGAGAGAGAGGATTTCAGAAGTGGAAAGCATCTCAGGTGTCACGAAACAGAGCAAGAAGCAGAAGCTCTGAAGTCAAAAGTCAATTGTCATTCAACGGACAAGCATTGAAGTGACATTCTAGGGTGCATGAGCTCTATAAAGAATTACACACAGAAATACAGAGATTCCAAACAGGCACTGCTGGATGGAAATAAATGATTTCAACAAGGATATTGTTTAAACAGGGTTTTTATTCAGTTACTTATGCAAGTACTACATGTATATTGGTTTTGGTGATGTAATGACAATATTCTAAGAGTTTGAGCATGAAGAGCAATATAAAAATCTTTTTGTAATTTTAGTAATTAGTGTCTTAAGAACTTTATGGAATTTACATAATTTAAGTATATGTAAAACTGTTTTTATATTAAGATTTTTGCATCTGTATCTGGCTGTTTTTCCTACCATGAAGTTGTGAAACATTAGGGAAAGGGGATTGGGATACAGTTTCTGCTTTTCTTATTTAGAAATTCTCCAGTTAGCTTTTTGTGAAAATAACGTCTGACTATTTACAGTTTAACCTTGATCCTTGTATTTGAAATCATTTATCAATTGATCATAAATTACAAATCAATTTTTTTTACACTAAAAATTATCAAAGTTGGCGAACTTAGCACTTCCTTTGTCTTGTGCCTGTTTGGAAAAATCTTGGCTTTTCACGTTTCGGACACAGTGAAGTACCACCCTGGCTTTTTGAGGTTTAACCAGCAGTTTGGGTTTCGTGGATAATTCTGATGTATTGATCGCCCAGTGTACCATTTTAAACTTGAACATTTAGCTCCTTTATATTTTTATTACACATTTACACAGCTACAGAGAGGATCTGGGTGCAGCCCCTTGTGCCTGGGGTTGCCAATCCTGGGGTGCCATGCTAAGGCCGGAGCCTCGCGTCCGTCTGCGGGCGCTGCGTCGCCAACTTCTGCAAAGTTCTCGCCTCAGCACAGACTGCAGGGCCAGGCCCTGGCTTTAGCTTTGGCTTTCGAGATGCCACTCTTGAGGGAAAAATGCACTGTAAAATTGGACCAGAAAATGTGTTGCACTTCTTATGTAAGTATTCTGTGATGTATTGTATTCAATACAGATACTAAGATGCTGACTAAACTATATTTGAGCAGTTTTGCACTGCTGTTAACACATTTTATGCATACGTTTACAGATTTTTTCCAATGGAAAGTGGTTTCACTACTGGTACAGTATCAGCACCGAAGGGTTTTATTCCAGCAAGCACTGTGGTTGAGTGACATCACCTCAATTTTTTATTATCCTTAAAATATTTCATTTTTCATATTCTTTATTTATAAAGGAACAATGCTGCTGTAAATACAGGTATTTTTTGTTTTTTATTTCATTCCATCACCATGAGATGCAGTTCCCTATTTGTTGAAGGGGTATATAAGCTTTCTAATGGTGTCTTCAGAAATTTATAAAATGTAAATACTGATTTTGATGGTCCTTAAGATGTGTTTAACTGTGAGACTATTTAACTAATGGTGTGGATGTGATTTGTCATCCAGTATTAAGTTCTTAGTCACTGATTTTGTGTACAAAATAGGAAAGAGGGAAACTGCAGCCTTTCATTACAAACTCCTTGAATTGCCAGCTCTCTTGAGTTTTAGCAAACTCTAATTATGCCTCTGGATAGTACATCATGCATTTCTCTCTGGCTTTAATTTGCTAAAGCTGTGCACATATGTAAAAAAATAGATTATTTTAGGGGAGATGTAGTCCTAGAATTATTGCTTATGTCATTTCTTAAGCAGTTATGCTCTTAATGCTTAAAAGAAGGCTAGCATTGTTTGCACAAAAAGTTGGTGATCCCCCCAAAAATAGTAATGAAATTACTTCTGTTCAGTAAACTTTGTATGTCATGTCAATTTATAATAAAAACTGAAAAAATCCCCTTGTTTTCTATTTATAAAGATGCCTATTTGTACCTTTGAAGATGCCATGTAAGCTGGTTAAAAAGAATTTGAACGGTACAGTAGATGTAAAAACAAAAGAAAACCCTCCCCCCTGCAAAAAAAACCCCAAAACAAATTCAGCTGTCTAAGTGAACCATTGTTTTTCATTAAATGTTTTATTTGAAATCAGCTTTTGTACATGAAGTTCAGTAATAGAGAATCTGCCATGATGGGTGTCCAGTCACCCATGTGCAGACACCTCAAGCAGCACCACTATAAACTCTCTTCTGCATGGCTTAAAATTTGGATTTGTGTTCTCCTTTGCCAGATTGTTACAGCTCTATTTAAGTATCTCCATGAATTCACAGGGTTTTAGCCAGATTATAACCATAACTTTCATTCTCCTTTCTTGGGGTAGGACTTGAGTACCTGAGATGGGTGTAAGTTGTGCTTTACTGTGCAGAACTGTAATTTATAGAAGTGCAAATGAGACATCGCTTGTGTTGTCAGTTACAGAACTAAGATTTGGGTCGTTTTTACATGCAAGTGGTTAACTTTCCAGAAATTTTACAAAGTATTTGGCTTATATGGAGTAAAGTTTGAATAGGTGTTGGTTTAAATCCCGTTTCTCTGGGACTGCAGAGGATGGATGCTCCAGGTACTGTGGGATGAGTCAGGAATTGGATTGCTTGGCCAAGTAGTGACTGTGGAATGGCAGACACTGGAAACCTTTCTCCATGTTAGGATTCAGCTCCTGAAATGCAGGTGGTGCCAGCTGGGCTCTGCAAACTCGACTCAGGCTGCCACTGGGCAGTGTGTTCTTGTCTGTAACACTGTCTGTGTTCTCCTAATCTGGCCTTCACATGCTCATGACAGGTTTTAATGATGTTTTGTACTTGGTGATGACAACAGGTTTGTGAATCCCAACCTGGAACCTAGTATGATTTTAATATTTCATTCAGTGCATTAAATAATATAGTAAAAAATGTAAAAAAACACTTCAGTGTACATTGCCTGGAGTGTTCTTGAATGTAGCCCTTGAATTTTGAGCGGTGAGGTAAAGATTCACTGCCTGGAATGAAGCAGTTGCCCATGATTGGAACTGTTCAGATTATTTATCTAATCAACAAAACAAAACTCTGAAACCATAAAATCTCCCAAACCAGACATTTGATTTTACCTTTGGGAATACAGAAGGCAGTCTGTGAGGGTAATTTTGACAGTGTTGTTCCAAGTTTTTCTTAATTCACAGAAGTCTGGTGCCCTCATCATCAAGTGGAGGTGTTCCCTGTTACAAATCTGACTGTGGTTTCACATCCAAGAAAACCAAGGCTTTGGAGTAGGTAAGTCCTTCCCTGACTCTGACCTGCAGTTTTTAGGCTGTTCAATTTGAGAGTGAAGCTGCAGCTCTGGAGGAGAAACACTTGGCATCTTGTCAAGAAGCAAGCTCATGTGAATGGAGCATTTATGAGAAAAAGCTGCCAAGTCAGCAACTTCACTTACTGGTTTCAGAGCTGTTTTTCCTTTAAAAGAGACCCAAGAACTGGAACAGACTCCAGGTAAAGCAGAACTAAGGGAATGAAGTAAAGCTGTGTGTTAGTCCAACAGGGACTTTATCTGAAGGTGATTAAACACCTCTGCTGCTGGCTCAAAACTACAGATGTGTAACAGCTGCACCACAGAATGCACCAGTAAGAGATGGGAACAGTAACATGGAGACAAGACAAATCAGCTGTGCTGGAATATTGAGGGAAGTAGCTCATAGATGCTGTAACAAATTTTACTGAAAGAAGGGAAAAATATTTTTGTAAGAGACGTCAGTTAAAATTTGGAGCTAAAGGTAAGTGCACAGTTGGAAACCTGGAAATAAAGTGTTTGGGACTTCTGAAGGACAGAAGATTAAATAAATGGGAAAAATACATTGGGAGAAGCTCTTTAAAATGGCTCTAATGCTCTAGAAAACATTTTCTTACCTTGTTAGAATGCTGTGGTGCTCAGCTTTATGCCTCAAGAAATAATTTTCTAGACCATACACAGTTGAGGGATAAAACTTTTATTTAAAAAAATTTGAATTTCTCTTGACACATAAGTCTTAGTTGAGGTAAGTGAATGTACTAGCTTAGGAAAACAACTTTCAGGATTGGGTTTCATAAGCCATTAACACTCTGTTGCTTGCAGGGCTCCAAGAGCTAGAGGTGCAAACTGTAAAGGAAGTGTCAAGGTTTCCATCCAGCTGAACTCTGCTGCGGAAGAACAGAATTTACACCTTTTAGTTCAAGCCTCTTCAGCTTCTTTGCATCCTTTGTTCCTTTAGTGCTCGGGTCTCTTGCCCTGAGACTCTTCACTCCTCCCCTGTTCACAAGGTGCAGCTCCAAGAGGTGGCTCAAAGTACCTCATTTGCAATTTGGACGGTGAGGCTTGTGCCAAGCTCAAATAAAAAAAAAACCAAAACCACCACAATAATAACAAAAGAACCATTGGCAAACTGCCCTCGTTCAACACAGCTAAAGCCTGAAGGCAGAAAAACTTCTCTTGCCATCCCCAGCTCTGCAGGGCAGCAGTAGGGGCCTTTCATGGCCCTTCACAGTCATCTTCAGCTGCTTTTATGTATATTCTGAACAACTTGACACGACATTGCCACCTCTGGAAGTACCTGAATTCAAGGTTTAAGCTTTATTTTCTAAAATGTAAGTAAATATCGTGCAGAATCTACAGTCTGACCAGCCCCTCCAAAAGCACATGAAAAGGTACCTGACCCATTGGTACCTCAGAAGTGTGGATATTCACAATTTTAGTTTCCATATGGTAAAAGTACTAAGTTACAACTAGTACCTGATACCTGAAGTGTGTAAGTAGAACTGCCAGCATTACTACATGGAGCAAGATTTAAGTCAGCTGCTATCTGGAGTGTGTGCCCGACCTTCTGAGCAGCACTGACACTTTCATTTACTGAACCTTTTTGTGAAAGTACTGAAAACACTCTTCACAGGAGAATTGAAGTAACACTGAAAGCACAGGATAAGCCAGTATTCTCTTTTTCCCTAACACTGAACTAGTGAAGCTTGAAAAACTAAGAGTACTGCAGGCCCTTTGTTGCTAACAACAGTGGTTGATCTGACCTGCAGCAGTTCAGTCTTCCTCACTTCATGTCTTCCAGCCCATTCCAACCTAACTCTGCCTTGTGCAGAGTTTTATTTCTGTTCTTTGCATTCATCTAAATCCACACACATTTTTTTTTCTTGTAAATGGTATAAATACCAACAGCCATTCTCCTTGTCTGAAATTCTTGTACCCCTGCTACAGCTGCTTGGGAAAAAATCCAGGCCAGATGGCTGATGGCATACTGTGAGTGTGGGCAATGTTAATTAATTGTAAAATAAGCTTTTATGCTTTAAGCTTATCATGGTAGCATAGAGGGTTAATGTAGCACATTGCCACTGAAGGAAAGGCAGTATGATTGTCTAGGCTTTATAAAAATAGTGCTCTTCTACCATGATAAAATGTATTTAATTTTAACTGAACTTGAGGTAAGAAGCCCCTCAGTGAGTGTTACTTTTAAATATTCTTTAAATGCAGTAGCATTGCAATCTTTTGACCAGGAATAGGCTCTCTTTGAGTCTGAGCCTATCCATCTTAATTGCTCCTTAAAGGAAAAATATGTAACTACGTAACTTCTGAACTTCAAGTCATTTAATTCACACTATTATTTATCCCATCCTACTCTATGGAGGAGACAGCTTAATTACCACCAGCTCTTCAATTCTGACTGCCCCAGCTTAAATCTGTGCAGGTGTGGCCTGCCTGAAGCCCATCTCCCTTAGTCCAGGTGGAGCTCCAGCAGCAGTTGGTCTGGCTGCAGTGCTTGGGCCAGACACCTGCACTGACTGCCCAGAGTCCCCAGGCAGAATTTGGGACTGCCAGGAACCCTGCACATCACAACAGCACTTGTGCTGTCAGACAGTAAGAGAAGGCTGTCCCTGAGTGGCAGGAGGGCTCTGAGGAATCACAGCTGCCAATCCTCAGGTACCAGATCAGGGAGACTTGCTCTGACACAGGCTATGTGTGAATTGTAACCAGGGAAGACGTTCAGAGAGGCTCAGGATAACATCCTGCTCTGGCTGTTGGTCTGCTTGAGGCAGCTGTGCATGGTCAACGTAAGCGTTACCACGCAGCTGCTCCAGAAAACATATTCCAAGTGACAACACAGAAAACAGTTCAGGAAGTAGGGAAATAAGGCACTTAAGTGAGACAGTAACAGGCTGGCTCCCTGAGCCCCGGGCTGGCTCAGACATGAACAGTACCGTGCAGAGGAAGCGGCTGCCGCGGGCCGGCCCCGCTGCCCACTCAGACTCCTCAGGCAGCATCGTGCACAAGGAAGCATGGCAGGACCTTGCTGCTCTAAATACTGTGCTCTGAGTGGTATAAATACAACTTTGGTCCATTACCACCCCTAAAACACTTATTTCACAGAGCAGCGGCTTTAAGCAAAGTTAATTCTACACAATGTGCGTACCCTGAGATGAGTACAATGAAATACTGACAAAAATCAAGTCTAGAGGAAAAAAGGAAAAGGTCTGATGGACTGCTTAAATTAATTTGCCTACACAAATGCTTGTTTCTAGCTTTTTCCGGAGTAACAGATCCAATGTTTCACAATTATTGTTTAAATGAATCCAGTACGAAGTACAATATAGTGGAGTTCAAGTACTATAAAGACAGGGGTTTGTTACCAGATTGTTGTCAAACAGCTGGAAACTCAGCTTTTAACATTACACTTTACAGCAAGAACAAAAAATCCCTTTACTCACTGCTAAAAGACCAAAACCTTCCAGCCTGGGTATGAAAATGAACATCCAAAATACAAAGAGCCACAGCACTGATCAAGTACCCAGTCAAAGACCACTTCTCTGTTGTTAGAGCTGATGGTTACTCGAAGCTTGAAGTTTCCTCCCTCGTTGCTGCAGGGTCCCAACTGCACAACTTCCATGTCAAATGTCACAGTCGAGCCAGAAGTAACAGCAGGCAACTGGTTTGTCATCTCTTTTCCATTCACAAATACTGCCCCTGAAACAATCAGCAGATCTAACAGTATTTCTCATTTTCTGCACATACTAATGTGCAAGACCACATCTCTCTATTTTTTGCAGGCAAATAGGGAAGTAACCCTGCTCCATTTCTCTTGTCACATGGAACAGGCTGCAAGAACTGCGAGCAGGAAGAGATCTGTGATCTCACCAAGGATTTTTAACTGCACGAGCAGCACATACACGGAAGTTGCTCGTATGTAATGCAGGGATCTGAAGAGCCAGGGGCTGTGGGTTTTGGGAAGGAACTCTGTGGTTGAGACTCACCATTTGTGCTGATGCACACGGCTTTGTCCCGCTGCAGGGAGTCGTCGCCGTTGCGCTGCTCCACGCACAGCCCCAGGCTGTCCCGGCGGTCTGGCTGGCCCACGGTCTCAATTCTAACGAGTGAAATGTTAAGTCAAAACCTGAAGCTTTAAATCAAAACATACCATGAAATCCAGACAGTCACTCCAAACCCCTGTACTGTGCTCCAGAGCCCTCAAAACAAATTCATCCAAACTTCTGGGGAGATCCCTGCTGAATGACCAAAATTCCTACCAGCTTTCCCAAGAGCTCCACTGAGCAATAATCTATTAATCTGTACAAAATATGAAGCAAACCTTTGCTTCCTGCAAACTTCCAGTGCTATTTAATACAATTCTCCACTGTCACAGCTTAGAAATGACCTTTCTAAATGATTTCCAGTTGTCTGAAGCATACAGTGTGCTCAGCTGGACCATCAGCTATGCTAAACTACTGGTCAGCATCATGTATTATGGCAAGACAGCTGTAGCTTCAGCAGGGATTTAATAAGCATGACTAAAATAGGTTTTTTGGACCCTGGCACATTCTGCTGAAATGGGATGAGGATGGGGTGTTGCTCTGGGGGTGTATTTGGTTTGGGCTCTTGTAATGAATCAGCCTGGTGCAAATCAAGCAATGCCTAGAAGACTATTTACATGTCTGGCTTCTGCGTATTTAGAGTTTTATTTTGGGGAAAAAATCACTGAAGAAAATGCAAACAAGTTGTGCAAATGACCAGGGACTCAGTTCCTTTGGGCCCCAGCAGAGGAGCGAGGCTGCACAGTTCATACACTAAAGGGCTGTTCTGGACTTGAGTCCTTTCTGTTGTACTGCCACCTCTCAAAGGTGCTAAACCCTACTTTACAGAGAGCCTGAGTGACTCAGGAAATTCAGATGGTCTTTTCTATAAAGTAAAGCAGTTCTTTTCATTGCAGCTTGAGAGAAAGAACAGACTGATCCATGGTTGTTGGCAAACAAAGGAAAACTTCAGCAAAACTTTCAAGAAACAGCAATTAAAGTGTGCAGTGGACTGGCACACAATGGGTTAACTCTTTAGAGGCAAAGATAAAATTGAAATCATGTTTTACTTTTGCAGTCCATTAGGTTTTTCAGTCCCCTGGGAATGCCACTAAGAGAGCAACAGCCTTGCAGTGTAAAGCGAAGGGAAAACGATCACTTGAATCTCCAAGCAGCTTTTCCTTTGGAAGGGATCCACCAAGTTTTCCCAAAGCAACTCTAAAGCAGATTTCAAATTCATTTTAGTGCATGACGAAAATCCTGCACAACAAAACCTTGTCTCTGCCACTGCAGCCCAGACACTGAACCTGGTCATGCACCAGCAGTTTCCCTTTGCCTCAGAGCACAGAGAGGTGAGGCATGGCCTCAGTGTCAGCAGAGCTGTGCTGGGCTCCTGACAAAGGAACACCACAGGGCATCTGCTGGGTGAGCCCAAATCCCTGTGCCTGGCCCCAAGGCCTGGGCTCCCCATGGCAAACAAAGCTTTAGAGAGATCGAGCAGCTCACTGTGGAGGAATGTTCCCTTCCCTAAGGGCAGCTCCCTGGAGGCTGCAAGGCAACAGGAGGAGACTTGACCTAAAGCAGTGATGTTTTCCTACAGCTTGGCCAAATGCTTCACCTCAGGACAACTGCCACAGTTTATCTTTAACACGTAGATACAAAGCACTGTGTTTATCACAACTTCACTGCTCACTGACAAGCTGTGCCTGGGTCCTGAACACAGAGAACACAGAGCTGCTTTGTGAATAATAACTTGTGTTCCAACAGCTGGAGGAAGTCAAGCACCGAGTACTACATCTCCTAGCCCAAGAAAATCTCTCACACTTCCAAACAAGAAGCTACTCTTGGACCTTGGAAGAGGAACAAAACCAATTTTTGAGATTGTCTTCAATCTCAACATTCTTGTCCCGACAGTTCTTGTGGACATGTGCTTGTTCAAGCTCTGTCATCCTGAAACAATCTCCTCTTGGGGAGAAGTCCATAACCAATGTGAAGCAAAGCATTTTCATATGCTACTAATAAAAAATTATAAAAAGCACTGGACTGAGAGAGAACCAAGGGAAACCTCAAGGTTCTGCCTTTAATTTCACAGGCACTGCTGAGCCAAGAGAAGTTAAATCTAGCAACAGATTTCAAATTAAAGCTTTAGATCTTTTTATCCATCTCAGACAGGGCAACTGAATACATCCTCACACTACAACCATCTAAAGGGAACATAATCCATTATCAGGAGGGGATAAATTAAACACTATATTTTATTTAACCAAAGCTTCAGAGTCTCTGAGGTCTGTAATCACAACTGACATATCCACAAGGACATTCCTCATAGCCTGTTAAACAGCATCATTTCAGGGATAGGATGACAGCAAAGCTGCCAAGGTTTTTAATAATGTTCTGTGTCAAAAGGAAACCTTGTAATTCAAAGATCCCTTCTCCAGAAGATCCAGCACTGGATCTTCTAATGCCAGTTTCAAGCAGCAGTCTGACCAGCACTGATTATCTCACACGTTAAAGGCATTGTTGCCTGACTGTCATCCCAACAGCACATCAGTGTTTTCATGTCCAAAGTCTTCAGAGCCAGTGAACAGTCTGGGAAGGAAAACACCCCTGACCCAAGCTTAAAAGGAATGAGAGGCAAAGCTCCACTGACTTCAGCCAGTAACAGCTGCTACAAAACATCAGGAAGTTTAACATTCCACAGATCTGCTCAGCATGAGCTATATTTTACCATCCCTCAGGAGCTCACTCACCTCTCTTTTATATAAGTGTAGGTCCTACAAAAACATCAGGTGTTTTCCCACAAAGCCAGGAAGCAGAACTAAAGGAAGGTCAGATGTCACACAGAGACACTACCTTGACTGGAGCTGAGCTGACCTACAACTCACACATGCCTCAGGTTTACACAGAATTCAGATGTGACAGCTCACAGGGGATGCACCAGCCACCAGCCCCCCAAAAAGGACTTGCCTGAATGTTAATGTCTGCCCACAGAAATAAGTAGGAGCTTTGGAGTAGAGCACACCACAGGACTGGGAATCGTTCCGCAGCGCTATGTTTCTTCGGCTGCTCAAGCTGTAACCCTCCAGACCAGTTGTCCATTCTTCAAAGAAAACAAACAAGCAAAAAAGCAAGAAAATTGTGAACCTCAACTTGGTCTTGTCTGTGCAAAATCAAGCCAGTCCCAATGTCTACTCAGTCGACCTTCTGCAGCTTAAGCTATGTTAAAAACAGGGGCTGGTTTTGCCATTTTCTTATGGAGAGATTTGTTTTTCAAATAAATTGCAATTACAAAAATTTTCCAGCTCAGAGTTCACCAGGAGTTTACTCTTTGCTGCAATCCCTGCCAAGTCTTATTGTAAGAAAATGAAAGCCTTCGTTACCCACTGTGCTTAGAAATTTGTAAGTGAAAATTTAAGCTTTCTTCTCTCCAAGATAAGAGCTTGTTATGAGCTGTAGGTCATCAACAATGCTTATGTTGTGGTGAGGAAGAAGAAAAAATAATGCTTTTCTTCTGGGTCACGTGCCTTCCAAGGCCAAGGAAGCAGTGAGCCATCTGTGAAAGGTTCACTGAGCATCCCTCAGCCAAGGAAGCCAAGAACGAATTGCAGGACGGAGGGACAACCCATCAGGTGTGACACACAGCCCCCACAGGCAGGGACACCCCCATCCCCCAGCTGCAGCCCCTCGGGGCAGGGATGAGCTGTACCGTGGGGCACCAGCGTGGTGCGGCCGCTCTGGGGGACGCTCCAGGGGCTCCACTCCTGCCGCCCGTCCCCGCGCGCGCACACCCGGAACTGGTACTCCACGTTGGGGTCGATGTGCAGCACCATGAACTCCGTCTCTGAGCCCACGTACACGTCCTCAAAGTGGCTGGCAGCGCTCTTGCGGTACTGCAGCCGGTAGTCCTGGGCTATGAAATCATCATCCACCTGCAGGAACATTTCCTGGGTCAGAAAGGATCCCCTGATGTTGGGTTAGATGAAATAGAAAAACCTTATAGTTGTGATTGTCCAGACTTTGGGAATGTGAAACATGTGGGAGATGTGGAATTGAAAGCGAGTTTCAATCAAGCTACTGAGTAACTAAAAAAAAAATAGGATGGCCAGCAGGAGGCCATCTCCTTAATGCAGCAATGCTGTCCTTATCAAGAGCCCGAGGGTCCAAGCAGACCCCACCTGCTTGGTGGGAGGCATCCAAAGAGTAGTCTCCAGAGTTTAAAACGTAACTTAGTATGTTAATGTAGTGGTTCCTATAGGTTGTATGTAAATGACCTACAATTTGTATCTTGGACTAGATTGGTTAGTGTAAATTAGAATATTCAGTATAGAAGAAGATTTAATACATTGTAACAAGAACCTCGCTCTCTTATTCTCTTGTACCTTTACTCTCTTATTCTCTTGCTCTTACTCTCTTACCTCTTACTCTCTTCTCGGTCCTGCTCTGAGCTGCGCCTGGCAGCTTTTAGCAGGACCCTTTTAACCCACACCCCAAGCAATAAACTGCTTGCTCCTAAAATTAGCTTAGGACTTATAGAGATCTCTCATCTCGGTTTTGTCCCATCGCCGTCCATCCACAGAACCCCAGACCCCGCACCCTGGTCCTCCTTTCCCCTCTGAAGGGGCACCTGTCAGCACAGCACTGCAGGTGAGCAGACTCACAAAGTATTTCAGAGCAGAAAATGTGCCTTGTGGAAAGTAACATCAGTGTCTGAACCAACAACAAGATGTAGCAGAATTATTTTATTACAGTTAGAAAATATCTACAGAAGAAACATTTAATAGAAGGCTGTTCATTCTAGCAGAGATATAAAAAGATCCTTCAGCCAAAAGCTGAAAACAACTTTGCAGAAGGAATTCTGTGCCAGTTTTTAGCAGCAAGGGAAAATTAGTGTTGTCCTTCATAAACTGTTCCAGGGAATGATTTCCAGTTCTTTGATATCTCTGAGTCAAAAGATATTTACAAACACACCCCTCTCAAAAAAACCCTCCATTATCCCCCAGGCACAACCAAATTCAGGGAACTCCTGTGTAGCACAGAAAATCAGACCCCACCTGACAGCAGTGCCTGTGGTTTAATAACCTGAGTCCACATCCTTTACAAGTGAAGGATGGCCAACAACAACTGGCTGTTGCTAGAACAACAAAGGTTTGTTTGATGCTGCCAAGAAGCACAGAGCTGTCCAACAACAACTAAACCACATCAGACCACAGCAGTGGTTTACTCAAAAATAGTTTTTGTGTGTTGAAGAGAAAGGCTACTGGACTAGCTAATATAACAATATTTTCTTTTCCTACCCACTGCATCTCCCTAGGAACACAAACGTGTTTAGGGGTAAAAGCACAACAGAGCAGGTCCAGCCTCATCCTGGGTCTGCTAAAGTCACTGCAGGCTGACACAAACCCCAGCACTAACCCCACACCATCACTGGACTACCTTGTCTTTAAATGACACCATTTCCATAAAGACCTCAAGTTTTTAACTCCACCCTGGAGTGGACTAGTCCTTGGAAGGCAGTAGAGAATTCAGAAAGAAAGTTGATTGTTTGGGTTATTTTAGAAAAAACTCAATTCTAAAGGATTTTCACACAGGATATTTTACCTACCTTACACCATCGGACTAAAATACCTCCAGGCTTTTCCACAAACTCCTCCAGCTGTACAGGTGGGCGGGATGCCACAGTTCCATGTCTGAATATTTGATTTCTCAATATAGTAAGGAGGCAGTCATCCAGCTGGGCAGATAAACAAGGCACATCAACCAAGGAGGGCACTTCTGGTAAGCTGAGAAAGGAAAGTTTGCTGTAATGAGAGGGGCCAGCTTTTACAAATTGATATTTCATCCATACACTTGAATCTGTGCAGATTTGCAAAGAGAGAACAGCTGCAGAAATTGGCACGTGCACTCCAAATTTAAAAGGCTCAGAAAACATTGTGTTTCAGCCCTAACCAGACTGTTTGTCAGCAAATACTCTGAAACACAGGCTGTTCTACAGGGAGTGGCTTCATCCTTCACAAATAAATAGCCTCTATTTCCACAGAACATATGGAGGGTGGAAATCCCCTCCATTCTGTGAGTGCCAGCCCCAAATAAAGTCTGTGAAACAAACAGGACAGCAGCACCTCAAATGAAATTTCTGAGGCAATGGAGCAGAAAGCTTTTGTTTCAAAGGAGCAAAGATCACCTACAAAGAAGGGCACATGTGCCACTGCCTCAGATCACCTCAGAATGTTGGTGTCTTACCTATCTAGCTGAATATGTAAAGCCTTTTTTGTAAAGTTGCAAAGTTTCTCATTCTGTTGTCCCACATCTCCATCAACTGCACTCTCTCCTGCAACCAAACAAAAATATTCCTAATGAGGCAACATCCACAGAAGGCATTCTTTGCTTCAAAGAATAACCAGTTCTGACACGAACAACCAATTAAATGTGAAGCACTCACAGCACTTTTGCTAGTCTTAACTAGAAAATACAATTACAGGTAACAATAGAAAGCCTATCTAGCAACTTTTGAAGCTCTCAAAGCTACCTGCAGACACACCCATAACAGATGTAATAATTTGCCTCAAGTCTCAGACAGGAGCAGAACTGGGGTCAAATGGCAAAAATCAGGATTACTAATCCCTTTTTCCACCAGCTTTAAATGAAGAAAAAAGCAAAGCACATTCACTGATCAGAAAATAAAAAAGCAGGCACTTAAAAGCAAGAGAAAATGTCAATCATTGTTCTGTTTGCTACAACCAAAATGGTACCATGGTCACAATGAAGGAAATAATCTAATCCATGCATTGAAGTGTGGAGATAAATACAAATATTTTCCTAAGCTTTCCATATAAAGTAGCATCCCACACTTCATCTTACAGAGACATATGCTCCAGTCTCCTGTCTGCTGACTTTAGGGTAATTTACAACTTCAGCAAGCTCAGTCCTTTTCCAAGCAGAGGATTACACACGTTACAAATCTCTGAAGGAAAGCACACGTCATAACTGGCAGCAGGAGATTTAATAACCATGGAGGTTTAACTCCTTTCTGCCTCAGCTGCAGCCTGTGCTCCTCCTGCCCACAGCACCCAGGGATGCTCCTGCTCAGAGGGAATGGGAACTACAGCGAGTCAGCTTCTCATGAGACCCCATGGAATTTCACATAAAAAACTTTTATGTGAAAACTTTTCACATAAAAAACTCAACCATGCTGATTCAGTAACCTGAGACTTAAAATAAAAACAAGGTGAATACCAGCTGTCCCAGAGTTGTGGTGGTAGAAAAAACCCCAACAAATTAATCCTTAAACACAGTCACTGCTCCTGTGAGCAGGAGGCACTGAGCTCCCAAGCCAGCACAAAGCTCAGGGCTGAGGAGGAATTGGGAGCTTTCCCACCCCTGGGACACAGCTCAATATGCTTTGGCTTCTAGAACTGAGCTCATGCTGAAAGAAAGTTAAAGTTGAGACATGAGAACAATGCAAGGAAACTGCCAACACACTCATGGCTCAGACATGCTCCCAGTAGGTTCTCCAGCCTGAGGAAAACAGGCAAGAGTGACATTCCTTTCTGCCGAGGTATTTAGCATCAGCAGGGTATAGTCTGGCCCTTACATTAATATGTCCATTTTTGTCTGCCTCATCTTCAGATTTTTTAGAGGAATTTTCCCCATATAGTGCCCATTTTTATTCCTCATTCTCCCCACCAACAGCAAACATAATCACACTCAGCAGGACAATGTGTTTATTTCAGCTGCTATTTCTGCAAGACAGACATAATTTACTTCACCAAAACAGACACTTTGCTATAATGGCACCCACAATGTATTTTATTTCAAAGTAGCCTGACATACTTTTCTGTCTAGCCTGGAGAGGTAGAGAATGTCTCTGCAGTGAAATAATTCTCAAATTACTTCCTGCCCTTCAGAAGAGGCTACACTGACATGTGCACGCTAAGAAATACAGATTTGTAGGAGATAACAATCAGCTCTTCACTACATCTACCCAATTCTTAACATTTAGTTTGAGATAAGTCCAAAATGAGCCAACCACACTGATAATAATGGGAATATTGCAGATTTTGACAGACCCATACTGAAGGCAGAGCTAAGATCAGCAGCAGGTCCTGCCTCACCTTCCCGGAGCAGATCATCGGCCGTGCTGACCCCGTGCTCGATCAGCTTCTGGCACTCATCCAGGGGCTTGATGCTCTCTTGCTCTATGACATCCACCTCCTGCAGCAGGGACATCAGGCGCTCGTCCAGCAGCTTCTTTAGGGTCCCTTTCAAATCGCTAAAATGTTGCTCCAGCACATCTCTGGTCAATGTTGCACTGTCTTTGATCTGAATTCAGGTAACAGGAAAGAAGAATTCAGGATAAAGGCAAAGCTCGTGTACATCTTTTATTTTTCTGAGGCATCTCCTCTGCATTTGCTGGAGGAAAGCTGCGAGTGGAGTCTGCTTTAAAAAATGACCACTGGCAATTAACAAATTAGTGAAGTCATTTTTAGTACATCTAAAGCAAGAAAGGAGGCAAAGAAGCCAGCCTGGACAAGGGGAAGAGCACATTAACTAAGCAAAACACAACTTGGATTATGGGTGCTTCAATCAGAGAATTTTTCTTGTCAGAAAAATCCAAATGCTCTGTAGACTTCCTCCCTGCTGCCCCTCAAAAAAACCCCACTGCTGTAAAAACACTCTTGCCATCATACAGAGGTAATTCTTCTTGCAAACAAAAACCCTATCAGACTTCTAGAATACTATCTAGGAGCACCTTTCCAAGTGCTATCACTTCACTGGATTTTTTTTAATCCTCATAAAACTGCTTTCTTTTCAATTTTGTTCAAACAGCTACCCTTGGTGACCGGACAGGGTGAACAGCAAGCCTGTTTTGATTCTGGAAGAGCCCAACCACAGAAAGTTCTACAAGTGCTCATTAAAATGTCTGCAAAATTGCTGAATCTGGCTTTTAGGGAAGAAAACACACTTGAACATCCCTGAGCTAAAGATGCAAAAATCAGAAGTAAACATCTCCCTCTGAACAACTTTTCTAAGTCATGCACACAAGGAAATGCTGCAACACGCTCACGGCCTTACACGTAATTTCTAGATCTTTAGAAGTACAGACAACCAACACAGGAAGTTCTCTGGTTAGGTAAAATAAATTTCCTCTTCAACAAATATTCATGAAACTCTGCAGCTGCCACACAGCTCTGTTTCCCTTTTCTTGTAAGTTCAATGCTTGAGAAAATAAAGGAAGTATTTAGCTTTGTGCAGGGGTGGGGCAAAGGAAGGCAGAACACTCACTTCTCCAAGCTCTTTACTTCCATTACAGGCAGATACAAATTCAGCGGCTCAGCCCCAGAATTAGACACTGCTCATCGTGCAAAAGAGGAAATCCAAGTCCCTGAACACACAGAGCTCTGTGAAGTTTGCAGAAAATCATGTCCCACTGGTCCAAAGGAAGAGGATGCGACGTAAGTGATCCAGTCCTGTCACATCAGCCAACCAGTCCTCAAATAATACAGCTGCCACTATATAAACCCAGCCTAGCACACTCAGCACTTTGGGAACACAGGGAACTACTGGATGTGCACAGAACAGCAAGTGGTCCTGAAGATGGAAAGAGAGAAAACAGAAACATGCCCACAGCAAAGAAATTGCCCCGAGAGCAAAAGGGAAGGTGAGCTGACTACACACACTGCACAAAGCCCTCTCACTGCCCTTGGAACTGCCAAGCAACACTTTGGGATGACAAGGTTTGGATGAAAGACAGCCATAAACAATTCATTTTCTTAAGCAGCCTGTGGTTTCAATGCTGACTAATTAAATGCCCAGTGATCACCCACAGGCACTGGGAGCAGGACACTCACCCAGCAGATTTACACCAGCTTTCTGCACTAACGGGATCTGCTCCAGAAAAATTAACAGGTCACCACAGAAACACCCTAAGTTCGGTTTTGTTTGGGTTTTTATCTACCCCTTGCAGAGCTGCATCAAAGACAGCAAGGCATCACTTCCAGCCTGCAAACCCCTTAGGCTGGGAGGCAGCGGGGCAGAGGAGCCAGCCCTGCCCGGTGCCTGTCCCTGCCCAACCTGCCCATCTCCTCCTGCATCTCCCGGTCCCAGCGGGAACCCTGCCCTGGCTGCGGACAAACCAGCGACCCGGGGCTGCTGCCAAAATTGCTGAATGCCCACGGAGTACGTGAGCCCGGCGCTGCGGTGCATGGGGACAGCACCCGAACAGGAGCGGCTGCCCAGGCAGGCACTGATGGGGACATGGGGATGCACACCCTACTGAGTCAGCCTGAACACCCCAGCTACCTGGGCAAACGTACTTCTAGAAGGTATTTATTCTTGCCTGGGAAAGCTCCCTACTGTCCCCGCAAACGAGGCTCAGCTCAGTAAGAGCCTTCAGCTCGCCTCCCCTTCCTCCGACACGCTGCCCATCCCACGGCTCCATCCCGGCACCCCGAGCCCAACGCCGGTGCCAGGGCTCTCATCCCCCCCGGTCCGCCGGGGCTCCCCCTCCCCGGACCTGAGCCGCGGGACAGGAACCAGGGGCAAACACCGTGTCCCGGGAGAGCAGCGGCCAGCGGGGTCCGTGGGGCCGGCCCCTCAGCGGGCACCGGGCAGGCACGGCCCGGCCAGGGCTCCCGAGCCCGGTCCCGTCCCGCTCCCCTACCTGCTCCCGCGCCTGGTGCAGCCCCCGCAGCCGCTGCTGCAGCTCCCGCCGGTAGCTCCGCGCCGCCTCGATGCTCTCCCGAGCCTCCTGCAAGAGGAGCCGCACCTCGGCCTCAGCGGCGGCGGCCTCCATGGGCAGCCGCGGCGGCAGCGAGGCGGCGGCGGGGCGGGCGGGCCTCGGCCCC
>VWZP01002787.1:1751827-1768851 GCA_013396995.1 Dicaeum eximium
GGAGAGGGGACGGGAGGGGGCGCGGCCTCGGCGGAGCAGGGGCGGGGCGGCCGCGCGCCGGGCCGCTCGCGTCACGTGACCGGGACAACGCGCTGCCGTTGGACAGTGCGCGGGTCACGTGGGAGCGGCCCGAGGCCCCGCCCCCCGGTTTTCGCGCGGAGGATCCGAATCNCGGGAGGGCTCCGCGCCCACAGCAGCCGGGCTATGGTGGGCAGGATCGCCGTGGCCGCGGCGGCCGCCTCCTCACTCCTTCCCGGGAACGACGGCGACGTTCAGGTGGGGACGCGGGCCGGGGGTCGCGCTGTGAGGGCGGAGAGAGGGGTTGCGGATGGCGGGGAGCGCCCCTTTGGCGTTCGCCGCCTGTGGCGTTCGCCCCCGTTGGGTTCTGCCCTGGCACGGCCCGCCCGGTGTCCCGGGGAGCTGTGAGGGGCCGCCCGCCCCCGGCCCCGCTCCCAGGCGCTGCTGACGGGCGGCGCAGCCCCGCGGCCGGACTGTCATTAAACGCTTTCGAGGGGCTTTGGGAAGAGGCGTTTTCTGCTTCAGAGGGTGTGATTTCCGAGGAGTTCACTTTCTGGTAAAGCAGGAGTTATAAATGTCTTTATGAGCCAGAGTCTTTCTTGGAGCTGTAGAAGTAAAAGCTCTTTTATGGTTTGAATCATTATACGACATAAGAATTCTCGTGTGTTCGTTTAGGTACTCTTAAACGTACAGTGTCTTCCTAAGATATGTCAGATGTTTACGGTAGGATAAGACCTTTTTAAATGATGTTGGAATTCCCTCTTAAATGTTCCACAGACGCTCTGGGGAACATCTCAAGGTCGATCGTCTGAACTGACCTAGACCTTCAGACTTCCAGTGTTGTGAAATCTCTGCAGAGCTGTTCTGAAGACCTTGTGATCCCGTTCAGTTTTGACCATCTCAAAGTTTCAGAACAGAGTTTCAGGATTTTTATTTATCTGGAACAGCAGAATCTTTATTTCAGGCTTAGGTGGCATTTGAAAACAGGGAGATACTGATGCATGCCCAGTCTGAGCACATTAACATGAATTTTTGCTTTCTGAAAAAGTTCTACATAAGTCATCTTAAGTGTTTTAAAACTAAGATTCGTGTTGTACCTTTTACAGCCATGCAAGAAGCGGAGAGAAGAAGATGCTTCTGTAAAAACAATCACAAGGTATTTTTCACCATTAGCAAAACCAGTGGATAAAGCATTGTCAACACCAAAATCCAACAACATCTTGGATTATTTTAAAAAGACATCTGCAACTGAGAATGCTGCGTTCCCAGCAGGAGCTGGGGAAAAGAAAACACTGTTGGATGCTGATGATAAAGAGTGTAAATCATCTGTCAGGCGGAAGAGAAAAGGGAAGAAAATTAATTTAAATAATATGCCAAAAGAAAATAAAGAATCTGAGAATGACCTTGAAATAGAAATTAGTAGTGATGACAGCAGAGTAACTACAGGACTGCAAGACAGTAATGATTTTATTGCTTCTTGTACTCTAGTGGACAAAAAATGTGCAAGAGAATTAGCGGAAGATAATGATCAGAGAGAGAACTTCCCAAATGTTGTCCCCTCCAGAAAAAATGCAAAACACTTCAGCTGTGAAACAAATGGATCAAAAAATAGGATAAAAAAATCAAGGAAGAGGAAACACAAAGTAAATATTGATTTGTCTGAAAGCTCTTCATTGGAAAACCAGAGGAATGAAACGTGTAAAAAGGAAACTGAAGAGAAGACAAATACAGTAGCAGAGTGTGATGCTGCTGTTGGTGATTCCAGTTTTGAGGTTCATATGGATGATGGGACACCTCAGGTAAATAATTGTATAATAACAGTGTCATTTGAAGACTTTTTGAGGAGTCAGGGAGCAAATAATGTTGAAGAAGACACAAAGCCAGCAATGGACACTTCTGGTACAGCAAATGAAATGGAGAAAAGTGATAGCATTGGTGATCACACAAACAAGTGTGAGGAATCCCAACAGCTGCCACTCAGAACAGTGACTGTCCTTGCACAAGTTCATTCCATTCCCCCCAAATTACCTCCCTCACATAAGGAGCAGAAGGGCTCTAGGAAAATCGCTTCCATTTTTTTGAAGCAGAAAGGATGTGTAGGGGAAAAAGAAAGCAGCCCAGCCCTCTTGGACAGTGAGCAAACCGAACAGGTGACTCAGAAAAGAAAATCCAATGTCGTTATTGAGGAAGAAGAACTGGAGCTGGCTGTACTGGAGACTGCAGGGGCGGATTCTCTGAGGCCAAAATGTACTCTGGAAGAAAAGCATCAGTTTATGAAAGCTTTTAGACAACCAACAGCAGATGTATCAAAAAGTGGAGTTAAAAAGGTATCTGGAAAACAAAAGCAAGCTCCTGCAAAGTCATCAAAAGAAAAAGAAGGATCTGAAGGTGTTGTTCCTTCAAATAAAGGATTAGAAAGCGGGATACCAGAAGATTATGTGGACAAATACACACATTCTAAACCTAAAAGCAACAGAACTAGACCTAGAAGATCTAGGAAGGTTCAGAAAGAAGGAAACAGAAGAAAGAAGGCTTCAGAAACTAAGGAAACTGATGTCTCAAACACCAGCAATTATACTGGAGAAGAGGATTCAGGTGCTAGTGTTGTTACTCTGGAAGACACCTTGGATGTAATCATTTTGTCAAGTCCAAAAGTGAGTGAGTTAAGGAGGAGTTTAAGGCAGAAAAACAAAACACCAACCAATGTTACACCTAAAAAGCCCAGGGCTAGAAGTGCCTGCCCATTAGAGACTTCCACCCCAAAAGCACACAGACAACCCTGCAAGAAAAGCAACATGTACAGAGCTGAGGTGATCACTGTGCCCTCTGATGGAAACAGCCCAATAAGGTAACCCTTTCAGAAGATATTCTGCCTTTTTGCCCATTATTGGTATGCAAGTATTTTGAAAATAAGACATAATTAAAAATGGATTGTATATCAAAATTGCATGGATACTGATCATGGTGGGTAAAAATAGAGAGGAAGCAAAGCTGTCTATAAATGTGTTTGTACTAAAGACATCAAAAAAACCCCCAACCAAATAAAAAAAACCCCTCAACCACCAGTTTGGGGGTTGCTTCTGTTTACAGCACTGTATTTTTAAAGGCTTTTGAAAATGAGATTGAGAGTAACATTTCCCTTTATTAACTAGTAAATTTCATAATACTTTTTTCCCTAATTAGAATGAGGTTTACACGTATCAAAGCAGCTACAAAATCAAATAAAGCTGAAGCAGTGAAAAATGAAGAGTCTCACTCCAAAAACACAAAGGTAATTTATGTAGCAATTGGTGTCAGTATTTTGTCATTTCCTATATGAGTATAATTGTGATATATTCAGTATTGTGTAATAATTTAGTGTAATACAATATGACAGTTCCCAGCTGCCCTATGGAAAGGGAATATACTCTGATTTATGATGAAATCTGAGATAGTTTCTTGTACCTTAGATCTTAAAACATGTTTTATTAGTAAAAATTAGTAAAAACCTTTCATAACAGAAAAATCCCATAAAATGGCATGCTCCTGAGCTGCAGGTTCTCAGGATGGGATATAGAAATGACTGGATGTGGCACTTAGTGCCATGGTTTATTTGACAAGGTAGTGATTGGCCAGAGGTAGGACTTGATGGTCTCAGAGGTCTTTTCCAACCTAAATGATCCAGTGATTTTTTGACAGTGTTTGGGCACTGCAGAACAGCTGAGGCTTAAGAATGTCACTGCCCGTATTTCATTTGTCCCATGAAAAAATTGGGGATCTCCTTGCAGGGCTCTTGCTCCCTTTTGAGAACTGTTGATATAATCTTTGTTTGCTTGCCCTTTCAATTATTTCATTTTCTTTTTGATACTAATGAAATTTTGCAACAATTAAATATTTCTATGAAAGTGAAAATTATATTTATATGTAAAGTACTTAGTGAAGAGAGTGCTTTTAATTGCTATTTCTATGTTCTTTGTTAACAGATAAACACTTCTAAAAACATATCTAAAGCAAAGCAGCTGATTGAAAAAGCAAAGGCTATACAGCAGAACAGATCAAAAGTGAGTGAAGACTCAGCAGCTCCTGTGAGGCGCTCGTCTCGACGGCGAGCTCTTGCTGAGGAGAAGAAAGTAGAAGAAAGTGATGTAAGGCTGTACTTTGGGGGAATATTTTTATATATTTGTTATTGATATAAGCAACACAAATTATTCCTGCTTGATTCTTTACAAGAAATGTTTGCAAGCTAAGGTCGATATCTGCAGTGTACTGGTAATAAAAGAGGAAAAGTTGGGTTTCCTTTCTTACTTGATTTGCTTTCTCTCTAGGAATCAGTGATAATTCTAGGTTCAGTCACGGATAGTGTCACTACTACAGAGCAGAGTGTGAAGGAAAAGAAACTTCGAAGCTTAAATGATGTTTTGGGGAAGAAGTCTAAAAACTCGAAGGTTGCAAAGAACTCCAATGGTAACTGGGTTTTACTGAATGTGTTTATTACTTCATTTCATAAAGCTGCCTTTGCAGTATATTAATCTTCTGATTTATCTTGTATAGTATTTTAATATACACCTTCCCTTTTTATATGAATTAATTAATAGTGCAGAGTTTGTTTACATGTGTTGTTTTGCTTTTTCTTCATTTGGGGAAAACTGTTTGTTTGAAAAATTGTCAATCGTATACCATGTTTTGTTGCTTCTCCTTTTTTGCTTAATGTTAGAAAATAGCATCTATACTCAGGAAATAATTAGAAATAAAGCTATAATGGATTTTGTTAAGATACTCAACTTTCCCTTAAGAAAAGGAGATCCCCTGATGATGTTAAATGGAACATACAGGTAGTGAACACAGAAGCAAGGTTAGAATCTTGCATCAGTGCTGATCTAATAATACTTTTTTTATCTTTTTAAAGGGAAACTGAGATGTCCACCTTCCTGCCTAGGCAAAAATGCTCAAAACTCTGCAGGTGAACCAATTGTGATCTTTGATGAAAGCAGGTCAGTTGTTAAAAGTGCAGTTACTTAAAAATCAAAATATGTTTCAAGGTTACTTTAACATTCTCTCATTTTACAGATTTAAATACACTTACTGAAATGTGCTATAAATATTCATGACTTTCATACTGATTAATATTTTAATCTGCTTGCAAAATTTTAGGGGTTTCTTAGAGAGTTCCTCAACCATTTTAGAACCATATTAGATGTCTGGAAATGTAGTTTATGACTTATTAAAAAGAAATCCCAAATTGCATATAAAAATACAAAACCAAAGAGAACTTTTTTAGATAAAAAATCTAACACAGAATTAATTTCAAACTAACCACATTAAAATTAATTTTAGCAGTTCTGACAGTCTATTTTCAACTCATTTGAAAGAGAATGTGATTAAATTCAGCCTTGCATAGCTGGAAGTTCTACTAATTCTATCTTTCCTTCTTTCCTTTTCTTTTCTGTTTCCATTAAAGCCAAGATGCATCTGAAAATTCTCAAGATGATGATCCATTCAGAGCAAAACGTGAATTCCTGATGAGTGGATTGCCAGAGTCACTGAAAAGGCAGATAGCAAAGAAGGCAGCAGCAATGGAAGCATATTCTCTTGCAAGTTCCTGTTTTAAGACTGTTGTCCATGTGCAGCAGAAGGATGACTGTAAGCTTTTGTTAAGCTTTTGGGTTTTGTTTAAATGTGCATAATAATTTCTGAGGAATTTGTGTAGAAAAGAAAATATTTTAACAACTTAGGACTGGAATAGGTGGGAGTTTCCTCCTGTTTTGTGTCTCAGAGAACAAAACTTAGAAGCTTGCAGTGAGATGTTTTTGAATACAAAATTTACAAATTAAATTGATGCTAAAGTAGTCTATACATGCATGGGTAAGGATGCAAAATTTTTAATATTTAGTCCAAAAAATTGGTCTGTTAAGCTCCAATTTGGAGAATAAAAATTGTGTTGGACTGATTTGGGCAGAAACCATTTCCTTCTGCCAAAGGCAAAAGACTTCACAAAAGAGAGAAGACCAGCCCATTTCTTTTCCCTAGAATAGAAGTTAACTCTTGTTTTGGTTTTGGTGGGGGTTCTTTTGCAGGTTCTCCAATGTGGAAATTGCAATCACCATCATGTCCTTTATTAACTAAGCTGAGGGAGCTGAGTACTGAAGTCACCAACATCACAAAAAACACTCTCTCACTTGGGGAATTTTCCACTGTGAATTCAAAACAAACTGGAAATTGTTGTGCACCTGTGGTTAGTACTTAAAATTCAAATTGTTTTGATATTTGTTTGGAGTTATGTTTTTAATACATCCTGTTGTTTGAATTTGTTACAGTCCTGTAATTTATTTATTCTTTTTTTAATTTCCCTGTGTGTGAGTTACACATTTTGCATCTTACTATTAGACAGTTCTCATCAGTTCTTAACAGTTAATCTCTGAATTTAACAAGATATTACCAGTTTAAATTACGCAAAGCATTCTGTGTAAAGTTTTTGAGTAATTCTGTGTGTATGTATTCCAGCTTTCAGGCCACCGACCAGCTTTTCCTGATGCATTCAAGAAGGATTTGCTAGATGAGATTGTGGCTTCTAATTCTCAGTTTCCAGTGAGCAAATACTACTCCAGGCTCCTGAAAAAGCAAACAGCACAGTTGGCTTTGGAAAACAGTACACAAGGTTAGGAATCTATGTAGGGAGAAAACCACCCTCACTCTCTCTGGCATTAAAAAACAACTGGGAATTTTTAAAAATACGTTACTGAAGGAATACGCTTGTTGGAAATAAATTGGTTCTCACATTTTAAATTATTTTTACCAAATTCTTCAAATATGGCTTAAGAAAATGCACAGTAGTAATGGACATAGGCTGAAATTTTAAATGGATGCAATTTTTTTTTCTTAGAAAGCAGAGATGGCACTGCAAATGTTGATGTAATTGAGAAACATCCTGACAATTGGAAGGAAATGAAGAGGAAAAGGAAAGAAACAGAAGACCGCAAATCAAAAAGAAGAAAACAACTTGAAGGAACAGAGACTGAAATGAGACCAAGAGTTTCCAGGAACCTTATTCCTCCCATATCTGGAGAAAAACAGGCAGACACAGGACAAGCCACCCACTTGGGAAAAAACAAGACCCAGAAACTACATAGTGTGACAGAAGACACTGGGTGTTTATCAGATCCAAGTGCACTTCCAGGTAACTGCATTTCCTGTCTCATTTTAATCTTTGCATTGAGGGAAGTGTATGTGTGATGTGTGTCAGCTTTCCACTGTGATGCAAAAATCATATCTAGTCCTGATACTCTGCTAGATGTGATCAATTGTATTGCATGAAGAACTGCTTAAAAATGGACAATATTTTTTCTGTAGGTGTGGAAAAAGAAGACATGCTCTGGACAGAAAAATATCAGCCTCAAGATTCCAGTGAACTTGTAGGGAACAAGAAAGGAATTGAAAAGCTACACAGGTCAGAAGTTGGAACATGGATCCATTTCTAAAATAACTCAAAACCTCATGTTACTTGATAATGCTCAAGTACTGAGAGAGCAGTACTTGTCTGTACTTCCCTACAAGCATCCTGATCTTGACCTTGCTGTGCTGTCTCCTTTTGACAGGAATTTAGCTCTGAAGTCCACCTAACACATTGTGCTTTCAGTTAAATTTTCTGTGTGTGCTTAAGTTACTGGTGTGGCTCTTACACAGAATTTGAAGGTCCATCTGACAAAACAACACTGAATTATGAGTGAATAAATAGTTCAACAAATGACTTGTTTTTATACCAATCAGCTAACAGAATGGAGAATGAAAAAGGAAACCTTTTCTATAAAATAATAAAATCCTGAACATTTTTTGCATTTATCTGAAAGGACTTGATAGGTTTCTGTGGGATAACAAGTGGCTGATGTCCCCTAGTTTTATGTTCTGTTCCATCTTGATTTGGTTCACTTAATTCACCAGTAATTTTTATTCTTGTTTTGTTCCTTTCTTTTATAGTTGGTTAAAAGAATGGAAAAAGAGAGCTGATTTGGAAGAAAAACGAAATCAGAAAAGGGAAAAGGAGGACAAAGAGCAAGAAGGTACTGATAGAGTTAATCCAGCTTTTCTTTTGTTAAAAGTTGGCAAAAAATAACAGTAATTCTTTCTTTTCTTTTTAATAATTCTACAGATTCTTTAAGCAGCCTTGACTTTAAAGACAGTAAATCTGATACTGAGGAAGAGACAACTCTTTGCAATACTGTTCTGATAACTGGCCCACCAGGAGTGGGGAAAACTGCTGCAGTGTATGCTTGTGCTCAGGAACTTGGGTTTAAGGTTTGTGGAGTTCTTTCCTCAGTGCATTTTTGTTATTTATAGCTAATGATACAAAAGCATTTGTAATACAAGATGTCTACAATTTAATTTTCCTTTTTTTTTTGTAAATTAAATACCACTGCAGATATTTGAAGTCAATGCCTCTTGCCAGCGTAGTGGGAGACAGATTCTGTCTCAGCTGAAAGAAGCCACTCAGTCTCATCAAGTGGACAAAAAAGGTGTGAATGCACACAAGCCTTGCTTTTTTAACAGCTGTAGCACTACCAAGTCACCAAGTAAGTGTCATGGTTCTTATCTGGGATTCTTTATTTGGTCTGAATTATGGGGTAGATTTTATGGCGGGGACAAGGTTGTTAGACTGAGTTCCCAAAACAAATTTTAGATACTAGTTGTTTTTAAAAACGTAGCAGATTTAGCTTACCTGTTTGGTTAACACAACTACAGACCAACTTAAATAATGACTTTATTAAAATACTGACTCTTGATTACACTATTTCTGCAGTGTTGGAGCAAGAGCAAGTGTATTTGAATAGAAAGTTGAACAGAAAGCCTTTTCTATAACAAGAGAAAAGCAAAAAAGCAAAATTCAGCACAGTAAACCTGTCATTTACCATAGATAAAAAAATGGGTTTTACTTTAAATTTGTCTGAGAAGTATCAGTTTGACATATCTCCAGATGAAGTTCAATATAAAACATACCTTGCAGAAAAAACATATTCTCCAAAGAAAGTTATTTCTCCAAGAAAACCACCACTGTCACCAAAAGGAGCAGGATTAAAACGGAGCTTGCCCTCTAGAACACTTGCAAACTACTTCAAAATTTCTGCCAAATGTAAAGGTGTTGATGGAGCAGCAACATCTGAAGAAAGAAGTGGAGGTAAGGTGTTCCTTTTTAATAATTAATTACCTTTGGAGATGGAAATGCTGCACTGTGCATATGGAGTTGTGTGGACAAAAGAACAGATTCTCTTCAGCATTTGATACACAGGGAATTTTTGAGGCCAGTGCCTGGAAAGCATTAAATGGTTTAATTGCTCCTTCCTGCTCAATTATTCATCCATTTGCAGGAAATACTCAGAATTCACTGGAAGTAAAGAAAGGTGCTCAAATTAAGTCAATAAACAAAGAAGAAGGAGGAGAACACAACAGGAAAAGTGCAACATCTCTCATTCTTTTTGAAGAGGTAAAATTCACATGAAATGCACTGTGACTATTCACAGCTTGTAACTGCTGCTCAAGCTATTGATACTGTCTGTTTTCTGTAGGTGGATGTAATATTTGATGAAGATGTAGGATTTCTAAGTGCAATAAAGACATTCATGGCAACTGCAAAGAGGCCTGTAATTCTTACCACCAATGGTGAGTAGTGTTTGTGACAGTAATTAGGTTTTACAGAAGAGGCACTTTTAATTGGAGGCTGTAAATGGTGATGGTTGAATACTGCTCCTAAATGCAAAATTAAATGAGTGGAGACTGTAATGCAAGTATTTGAGTGTTTGAATAAAGGTACTGGCTGCTCTAATGGGTATAGAAAATAACTAAGTTTGAACATAATGTCATGGCAGTTCATTGATCTCTCTTTATAGATCCAACATTCAGCTTAATGTTTGATGGCTATTTTGAAGAGATCAACTTTAAAACCCCTTCCTTGGTAAGTCTGTGTAGCAAATAGTTTTATTTGCAGCTATGTATTAGGTGAAAAACCGAAATAAATTAGAATCAGAAGGACTATTAGGCCTTTATTGAGAAAGGGAAATTTCTTAATGTGAAACTGAAATCCTGTTGGGCTTCCAGGCAATTGCACAGTTAAACAATGCAAGAAACACCTTTAAAATTAATATAGTTCAGTAAAAGCTGATCACTGGTGATTAGAAGCAAGGTGTAGGTAGCCTCAGGACCATAAGCAGAATATGTTGTGTGTTTGTTTTTAATGATTGCTAAATTGAACTTAATTCTCTGACGCAGGCTACATAGATTGGGTAGTTTTCTTTTCCTTACAGGTTTTAATCTAACTGTAATCTAATTTAATAAACTAATCTTCTGTATTAAAATGCAAAATGCATTGCAAGCATAAATAGAATACTTTGCTCTTGTGTTACTTCGTGCAGTGTGATTTGCAGTTGTTTCAGTGGTCTGTGTGTAACTCTTGTTTAGATAAACTCTGTGAGTTATCTCCAAGCTCTGTGCCTGGCTGAGAACTTACGGACAGATGCAAAAGACTTGGCTGCTCTCCTGACCACAAATAACTGTGACATCAGACAAAGTGTTCTGTACTTACAGTTCTGGGTTAGAAGTGGAGGTGGATGCTTGAAACAGAAGTATTTGGTACCTCATGGTATGTTGATTTAATTTAATCTTTTAAAAATATCCATATAAATATGAATTTGACTAAATCAAAGCGTTCTTAGACATGTATGAATAAATGGTAACTTCTTGTAAGACCCCTAAATATTTGGGGGCAGGGGAGGCTTCTGCTACATTTAGCTACTTCAAAGTCTTGTATTAATGCATAAGGAACTTAACTTTGAGGGTTTTATTGCCTGTCATGGTACTTACTATCTCCCTTTCATGTTCTGAGTAGCAAAATTGGGCAAAGAAGGGAACCAGTAGTAATTTTCCTTAGAGATTGCAGTTCTTTATCCATGTAGCTGGGTTGTAGGCAATTCACCCAGAAGCAGAGCTGAGAAAGGGGTAAAGTGGGACAGCTGGCAAGCAGGCAGGGGCAGGAACTTGATCCCAAAGAATTCAGGAAGAGTTTGGGGGTGTGAGGGAGAGACAAGTGAGGCACAGCCTCCTTCAAAGATTACTTGGGAAGCAGGAGAGAGGTTGGTAACACTGACAGCAGTGATGTGGGCATGGGCATGTCTCATTTCAGCTGCTCTGATCCTCCAGCACCACAGCAAGAGGTGACAGTTCCAGCATCCTTTTTGACGGGGATTGAGGCAAAGAGGTGGAAAATCAATTTCACGATGCAGTTGTTCCCTTTGAAGTAAAGCCTGTTATCTCTGTGCAGGAGGAGAAGAGACAAGGAAGGCAGATAACGTCATTCATCCTGCAAAGTCTAACAATTCCAAGGTGGATTCTTCTCAAGCTGATGATGCACATCTTCAGGAGTTTCCAAAATGTGATACAGGCTGTGTAGAGACATTGCTTGGCCTTAAGAACATCCTGTTACCTTCAGAAGATTTGTTTACATTTCTTAAGGTATTTTTGTAGTTGGCTTGGTAATACTTTTGAATGATTGCCAGACAATTGAGTGTAACCATCACCAGGAATAGCATCATTTTGGAAGCCAATCTCTGAAAAGGCTTGTTGTAGAAATTAGAGAATTCCATGGTTATTAAGTACAGTCTGAATGGGGGTGGTCTCCTGCCAGCAAAACAGTCATAAGCACAAAGCCAGGAGTGTGAGATTTTCTGTAATAACATTCTTACTTTTAAAAAACGTATTTTAATATATTGATAAAGCTTTCATGATTTTTATTTTACAGCACAAAATCACAACCATGGAGGAATGGAATAAATTGATGCAGCTTCTCACAGAATTCCAGATGAAGCATGTGGATTTTGTATATAGTAATCTTGAACTTATTCTTCCCTTACCAGTGCAAGTTCTGTCAAACCAGTCTGAAGCCTCAAAGTCTATACTTGAAAGGACTACTATAGTTTCTTCAAAAGACAGATCTACTAAGAGTTCTTGCTCTAGGAAGAGTAGCCGTGGAAAAAGGTCTAAAAAGACAAAGACTCAGAAAAGGCTTGAGATATTGGATGATAGTGACTTATTTGATTCTGAGCTGAATTATTCAGCTGAATTCATAACTTTGCCATCAGACAGTCCTAAATCATGTGCTGAAATGAATAAAAAGGAATCAAAATTGTTGGTGCATAAAGAACTTAAAGAAGTTACAACTAAAACCTCATCAAATGATAAAAGGTCTGCAGTTGTTTTTCAGTGCCTGAATTCACTGACTGAGTTTGTGGAAAACATGTCCTTCCTGGATTGCTGTGTAAACACTAACACCAGGCAACCACTGGAGTTTTCTAAAAGTGAAGAATTTCATTGGACAAATGCCAAAATCAGAAATGGTCTTTGTGATGAGTTCAGTATAGAAAATACTGATTGGTGGAGTTCCCAGAGCTGTAGTGAAATAAAGGCAGCTATTGAAGCACTCAGCTTCACCAAAAGTTCTGGTAATATTTCACAAAACTTGGAATCCTTTTGGACTACCAGTAAAACACCTGAAAGTGATCAGCTGAAGGGACTTACTCTGCCTGTCTCAAACACAAGGAACTGCATATCCTTCAGTCAGGCAGCTGATTCAAGGTAAGACTTTGTTGATATTTCTGGAGTATAATGCAGCTATTTGTCAAGAGGAGCATTTCACAGGGTGTAGGGCTGTTTCAGATTTGATGTAGACACGTTCATATCACTGTGACTGTTGTCACTGTGCCTCAAAACACTGCAGTATTGTTCACTGGGCTTTTACAACCTTAAATTAACTTGTCAATCTGCAAAAAGTGACCTTTCTTGAACAGCCTGACTCTAATGTTGTTAAGGAATGGTGGCCTTAGTCTAGTTACTTTAAAAATGGACAAACACGACCACCACCCCCAAAAGAATAACAGAATCCTAAAGGAATGGCTTTTCCAAGACAGATGGGATTCTGCAAGTACCAAACATGCAAATTTGTCACCTGCTCATAGTGAACTCATGTTAAGTGTGTTGGTAGGTGTTGCTTGATGAAGACCTAACAAAATCCAAAGTATGTGCTGTGTAAGCAGCACACAATTAGAAGCTGCAGACATCTGATCCATTGGGATGCAGTTCTGGACATCAGTTTAATGGAGTTTTAAACCAGTGGCTTTGATGCTAAAGAAATAAAACCATCACTGCACATTCTTGAATAAGAAACGATAAAGCTTCATTCTCTGTTTTAGCACTCACAAAAAAGCACAGAAGAGGCTGGCTGTCATCAAAACTGTGTTTTCCAGATGTCCCTTAAACCTTGGCAATAAGCAAGCCAGTACCCTTGAATACCTCCCCACTCTCCGCAGCATCTGTAGGTCTGAGAAGCTTAAAGAGCAAGGGAAGACTAAAAGAAGGTAAGTTTGGGTTTTCCTGAGTCTTGCTACATTTCATTATAGAAGGTGGTTAAGGATTTTAATAAAATATTTGGTCAAATAATTCTAGGCAAGGAAGGTGGACATTTTTCTCTCAAAATAATAAAAGTGTTGCCTTATATTTGGAAATAACTTTGTTCCCTTAACAATCTTTTCTACTTTTTTTTTAATAGGTTCTTGCATTATCTTGAAGGGATTCATCTTGAAATACCCAGACAAACGATAAATGGTCTGTCTTTGGACTTTCCTTAAAATTGCTAACACCAGAAATACTTCGTGCCTAATGGTGGTATTCTCACCATAGTTTGTTTGTTTTTTTTTAAATTACCACATTATTGTATATTCAGAGACATTTGTATATTAAATTTTTATAAGTATTTAAAGTAATGTATATATCTATTGTCATTATACTGCTCTCCACAGCTGAAATGTGGGTTTGTTTGGTGCTTGTCCAGTAAGAGCATTCAAAATATTAAATACACAAACTATTCAGTGGGGCCTTCTTGCTCTCTTTCTCTCTAATTTATGGATCACATAGCAAGGAGTCCTTTGTAACAACCAGCTGTCACAACTTCCACAGCAAAGTTGCTGTTTTCTGAGGAGACTGTTTTGTTCAAATAAGTTTGTTTCTGAATTTGCAGTTAAAGCGATAAAAAACTCGAGGTGAGAGGGGGCACAGAGAGGATGCCACAAATCCTCCAAAGTCTAAATGACTAAAGCCAACTCTGCACTTTGACCACAGGGAACAAAGTCCTTACAAAGCACTATGCCTCAATGTACATATATTTTATACATTCCTTTCATTGTTTACAGCTGTCAGATCTGCATGTTAATCTCCTAAAAAGGTAGAGAAATTATTACTGTAGCTCAACATGGTCTCAAGACATTTAGGCACGATTTTGTAAATAACAATTATCCCAGTGTTACTTTGGGTACAGGAATATTTAACTACTTCTAGTCTTGTATATTGTGTTCTATTCTTAAGCTTCTTTTTTGTATTTGACAAGACTTCAGCCTGATTATTTGTGATTGAATCCGTTTTTATACAACAATAAATTTGTGAGACTTTGCTACAATCTCAATGTTTCTGTTGCATGAAAGGTAGAACTCCTGAAACGTATTTTTTAAAGGATTTTAAAACTGGAATTAGTTCAACCATGTACTTTTTGCCTTTTCTTTGCAGTTGGACTGTTCTGGTTCCTTAAACTGAGCCAGACTGCTGCCATGCAGTGGTGCTCCACTTACCTCAGTGTCTCTGTAAAAATAAGGAAGGTCAGTTGCTAGTTCTGGTCTCATCTTACATTTTTCATGTCTTAAAGATGTTCAGGAATTAGAAAGATTTATGGAAAAAGTAAATTATTTTGAACTTCTGCATTGTAGATCATCTTTATAATTTACTCTCTCCATAGGCCAGAATTATCAAAAAATTAAAGTGGTGGCTGTTAAAATCTTCATGGCTTGATTTTTTTGTATCAACAGTCTATGCTTCTCCTGTATGATTTGTAAAAAGAAATAAATACGCATTTTTAAATTTTTTAAAATAATAAAGTAAAAGTGTATCTGTTCATTGCTTTCTAAAGGCACTATCAATCTAACTAGATTACAGTGAGGACCTACATAAATCAGAAACAAGTCCTATAAAGTAGTAGTATTTTAGGAAATTCAGGGATAATTTGCAAGACCCAAATTAGAAAGCAGTGAGAGACAATTTACCTTCTTTTGAAGTCAGCTCTCTGGTTTTAATAACTGCCTTAAGAAGTTTTTACAGAATCTGCTGTGGTGTCCACAAGGTAAGATGGAGTTGAAGTATTTCCCTTCTTGATCAGATATTTACCACATGAAATCACCTCACACTACTGTGAATGAAATATAATCTGCGTTTGATGATTTGGGCTCTGATAAATTAGCACCTTTGGATTTTCATGCATCAGGTATGAGCATCTGTTGTATGCTAGAATAAAGCAAGTTTCCAGGAGGGATGGGCTTGAGGAAAAGGGACCCGGGGCTGGTTTTGACTAACTCTGCTTAGAAGGAAATGCTTCACAAGCTCCATTCCAGTACTGTGAAATTTGCCTGCTTTTGATGAAAAGTATTTTCCTGCAATGGTTTGGGCCCTGGTTAGTCCTTTATGTACTGATGTACTGTCCCTCCAGCTAACTTCTGTGACTTGAAATCAGAAGTAAAAACAACCCTGGAGTTTCACAATGACTCTCTCCCATTTAAGCAGCAGTTATTAGAAGGTGCACAGCAACTTAAAAACAAAACCAACACCCTTGTTCTTCTTGGGGAAATCTCAACCAAGTTTCAAGCTTTTCTTTCTCTTTACTGTCATTCCAATATTGCTTTCCAGAATGTAAATGAGGGTGAGAACGTTTTTCTACCATCCCATGAATGATACAGAAAAAAGCAGTTATGGTTGCAAGAATGAGCCAAAGGCTTAGACTGTGTTCATGGTACTGTAGAATAGAAGTTGGAGGAGGGAAGGACCCCTTCAAGAGCAAGACTATCTCAAGTCTTTGTGACATATGTATTACAAAATGTTTCTTTTATTCCACAGGAGTTGTAAGGACACTACAAAACTTAAGCTAGCAAAAAGCTTTGCTGTATGGCTTGCAAGATTACCTGGGGAAAATTAAATCCACGTTTACATTCCAGTATGCAACAGTTCATAGAGGGTGAGTGCTGAAAAGAGATTCTATGTAGGTAGTTGAACAACTTTTTCAGATATTCTGCTGCTTACACAGTGAAGTATTTGTGTTTCAAATTGCGTATTTCGTAACTTCACAATAGTTGCAAATAACTAAAAGGCATAATACTATTTAGTACCTAGAAGACGAGAAAAATGTTTCAGTATTTGGAACTGCTAATACATGACTACTATAGTGTCTAGTCATCTACAAAATTACAGTGTTTTTACAAGATTGTAGATAAACTTTACTAAAGAAGTACTGTGTATTATACTACTAAACTATAGCAATGCAAATTAGCAATGCAAATTAAATTTAACCCAAAACTCGAAAAATATTTCAGTACCTCTTAATCTTTTTCTTAATTAATTAACCTTCTTGAAAATCTTTCTCTCAAATTTTTCTCTTTGTCTTTTCTCTTGTCTTAGATAAACAGAATATTAAGTCACAGACTTTTTGGCATTTGCTTTATCATGGAAGAGGGACATTTTCAGTAGGGTTGAAATGCTGTATTGTCCCTGCGTTGAGCTATGTGGGCAGGGTTTTTCTGGCACTGCTTGGTGTCACCGAGCTCCCTCAGAGCCTGTGCTGAGCACTCGCAGTGGGCAGAGCAGCGCTGGGAGAGCGGCACTCATCTGCCCGGCGGTACCGCTGCTTTTCTGGTCGGTGTCAGGGCCGCCCCTGCCGTTCCGTTACCGAGCGAGCTTTGTAAACTTACTTTTTCAGGGAGATGGGGTTCAGGCAAACGTGGAGGTGCGCAGACGAGCCCTGCTGGGCGCAGCCCCCTTAGTAATGAGCTGTCGTTGCGGGAAAGCTGACGGGGACCCTGCGGGACAGGCACGGTAGGCGGGTGCCCGCGGGCCGAGTCGCGCCGGGCCGGGCCGGGCCGGGGGGGCCGCGCGCCCCGAACCGCCTGTGGGAGGAGGCGCCC
>VWZP01002787.1:1768860-1992389 GCA_013396995.1 Dicaeum eximium
TGTGGGAGGCGGCGCCCGGGGACACGGGAGGGGACGGGGCGTCCCGGGCGCCGGGGCCCCTCCGGTTCCTCATTTCCCGGCTGGGCCGAGCCTCCCGCAGGCTCCGCGCCGGGCACGGGGGGAGATGGACTACGACCGCAACAAGGCGCTGCTGCTGGAGCTGCAGAGGGCGGCCGGGACCGGTAACGATCGCTGCGCCGACTGCGGGGACCCAGGTACGGCGGCTCCGCCGGGCAGCGCCCCTCGGCAGCGGCCGTGACGAGGGGCCGGCCGCCCCCTCGGGCTGTGGGGCCGTGTGGGCGATGGCCGTCCCGGGACGCAGCTGTGTCCGCTCGGTCCGTGCGGGGCACCGGCCGCGCCCTTCGTTCCGTGTCCCGCAGGCGGCTGCGGGACGGTCCCGCGGCGCTGCCCCTCAGGGACACGGCTCTCGGGGAGCCCCGCGGCGCCAGGGCACCGCAGCAGGGCGCAGGAAAGGACCTCAGCATCAGGCGCTTCCCCGGGTTATTTGTGGACAGGGCATGCGGCTGCAGGGGTAGCAGGATGCGTGGGGTGGACTTTCGGCTCGGGGAAGGTCTCTGCGCAAGGGTTGGGGCAGAGAAAAGCCCGGAAAAGCCGCCGGAGCCCCCGCGCCAGGCTGGCGCCAGTGCCCGTGAGGGTGGGTCAGGCGGGAGCTGAAGAAGGCGTGAAGTTGCTTCTGTTTAGCGTGATAGGGAGAAGTGGACGGTGGCGCAATCCAAGGAAATGGTCTTGCCAGAACACTCAATGCCTATACGGATGCACCTGTCAAAGCTGCTTCAGGGGATGTAGTAGCAGGCAAGAGCAGGAGCTTTCACGGGCAGCAGAGAGTCCTTGCTGTAGGTGGTTGTACTCTCAATAGTGCACACCTTCCTTCCACTGTTAATTCAACAACTGCAGCTTTTCATGCAGAGCTAATAATTAGCTGAGTTTTTCCATCACCACTTACCTGCCCTCACAGTCACCTTAATTTTAAAGCAAATAGGCAGTTAAAGAATGTACAAATGCAGCGTCTGCATTGTTCACTGTGGAAAGAAGGTATTGTTCCCCTGAACACAGTGAAGTGACAGCCATAAACAATGGGGTGGGATTAGAGGTATTTATTAGGTGTGAACCCTGGGCTGTGCATCAGATGTGGTTTTTCACCCTTGCCAGTGGCTGTGCCATTCCTTGTGTATTAATTGATTCTTTGTGTTTTTATCTAGATCCAGAGTGGGCTTCTTACAAACTCGGAATATTCATTTGTTTGAATTGCTCTGGAATTCATCGTAATCTTCCTGAAATCAGCAGAGTCAAATCCCTTCGGCTTGACTTCTGGGAGAGCAATTTAATAGAGGTACAGAGGAAAAAGCAGTAATTCTCCACATTCATAACCTTCTCTGCCATGTAATTCCTGTGCCTTCCACCATGGACAGTGCAACAGAGCCACACAGAGCCAACTTCACTGCATTGGTAACTTTAAGGGGTTTTTTATGATCTGCTCAATCAAATTATACTGATAGGTGACCATGTTCCTAACAGTCTGTGGTATGTATTTTTATATACACAGTAACATCCCACTGCGGCTTAGAAACCCACAAATATTTCCCGATAGTATGTTCAATTAAGAAAGCAACATACTCTTCTTAAATATTGGTTCAGACTCTCATCATTCAGTTGAATTGTGTTAATAATACAACCACAGTTAATATCTGGGAGGAGATGAAGGAATAGAGAGATCATAAATAAATTTTCTCCTAATTTTCTTCTGTTCTTTTCATCAACAACCACAGTTTTGTATTCCTTCACACACGGTTCAGAACTGTAAATACTGAAAAAGGTGCATCCACCTAAAAACAGCAAGCTATAATCCCAAAGAGAATTTATAAATTTATGTAGATACACACTGAGAGTTATGGTCAGACTCAGCAAAAAGTGCAGCGCTCCCTTTGATACAAGTCTCATTCTATGTTCATGACATGGTGTTGATTTGCAGTGGCACACCTAACTGTAATTTATTTTGTATTTCAGTTTATGAGGAATCATGGGAATCTCTGGGCCAAAGCTAAATATGAGGCGAAGGTCCCTCCATACTATTACATCCCCAGGTCCCGTGACTGCATGTAAGTTGATGGTGTATTCACTGCTGCAGACCTTTATATCTGCTTCCCTTACAGGTCTCCCTGGCTGGCTGCTGAAACTAGACTAGAGACAGATCAGCTTTATCCATGTTTTCCTCTTTCAGGGTTTTAAAACAGCAGTGGATTAGAGCTAAATATGAGCGTGGGGAATTTCTTGACACCAGAGTCTGCCAAGATCCCTGTTCTGCAGGTAAAAGGATTGTCAAGGAGGTCTCAGCCTCAAGGCCAACAGCACAATGTTCTGTTGGCAGCTTTGGAGATCTCTAAAGTTGGCTTGTCACATTTGAATTGCTGGATGTGCAGTCACTGCTTTGAACCTAGCTTTGAGAAGAAACTCCTAAGAAAAGGCATTTACACAAGTGCAAGGGGATATTCAGATCCTACAGCTCTCTATTTCTTCCACTGTTTTTTTGATATGAGGGGACAATTCTCAGGTGGAGAAGAGACTTAAAACTGTGCCACATCACCCTTAGCTAAATCGTCCTGCCCTTATGCCACCCTCCTCTGACACTTATCTGTCCGGTTGCAGGCAGCCGTGAAGGATGCCTCTGGAAGCTTGGGAAGGGACGCAGACAGTTCCAGAAGAGGCAATTTCTCCTGTCAGCAAGGGAAGGGGTGATGAAGTACTACAACAAAGAAGTGAGTTCTTCAGCCAGAGTTGGCCATAGGTAGCAGGTCAACACCCACCCTCAAACCTTGCTCTTTGTGGGCAAAACCCAGCACAAGTAGCTTTGTTTATAGTTTTGTGGCCAGCCTGTGCTTAGAGGAGTCCACATGTTTCTCCATTAACATATGTGGTATATTGGGCAATTTTGGATTTAGTTCTTTTTCTTATTCCTTATCTCCATCCTGCAGCCTCCTTTTGCTTAATGAAGAAAGGAAGTGGGTACTGGCAGTTGAATAGCAAGACAAAGAAGAGATCTGCTGGCAGTTGTTACCACTTACATTACCAAAATATCCTCTCATCAGTTCCTGCAGCAGGGTCTTCAGCATGACTCCCTTCTGTAAGAGACTGTAGCTAGTTGTTCTCTAACTAGGAGGCTGGAGATAGACCTATCCCTTGCAATGCAGACTCAGCCCTCTTTAGTAGTAACCCAGCATTTGTCAAGGAATCTTTGTAAGTGGTTTCATGTTGCATGTAGTTAAGGCTTTATGTTTCAGGTATATCCAATATTCAGAGATTTTAGGGCATCTGCTTTCTATTCAGTAGGGGTCTAGGTCTCATACAGCTGATCTGTCCTGCAATACATTCCCTGAGAGCACTTTAATACAGTGATGCTTTTCATTTCACAGTCCAAAGGTCCAAAAGCCATTATCAGCATTGAGACTCTGAATGCAATGTTCCAGGTGGAGAAAATAGGACACAGTCATGGGCTGCAGATCACATATATCACAGATGGTCAAACGAGGAACCTTTTTGTCTATCACGAAAGTGGAAAGGTGAATATAATGGAGGTTCTGGAGTAAGCAGATGCTGAGATGTTGGATCTATATTTTGGGAGAGTTCCTGTGTCTGCAAGATCTGGTTTTACTTGGCATCACTCAGACTTGTAGAATATAGGAAGTTGCAGAGTTTGATACTCTTAACTGTAGCATCTTGCTCCTTTTCTGTTGGGGCATATATCCAACCTCACCCTTTGGATAGTCTTAAGTGGTGCATGGATGTAAATCTCTGTAAGGTAGGTGCCTCATGGTTTTACACAATTTCATGGTTAAATTCTTTACACACATAGAGAATATTGTTCTACATTATTTCCAAGCCAATAATGATAATTTTAAGAAGTATCTCTATAGATATTGTTAGACTTCTGTTTCTTCCCTTGTGCCTTTCCAGGTACAGAGGTTTTTAAACAACCCATAACCAAATCAACTGAAAAAGCCTGTGTATACAGACTTGGGTGACTGTCCATGCTGAAAATGTCTTAGACCTCCCAGGAGGGGCATTCTTAAATTATTTTCAAGGGTCAATGTTTTTCAGGTGTCTGGGACAAATCACTAACTCTCTCTGTCCCTTGGGGAGAAAGTACTTCTTTACAAAGAGGTAACAAGGAAGGAGAAGGGCATTTTGGAGAAGCAGTGCTTTTACTCTTCTTGTTAATCTTTGTGTTTGTTGTTTTCCCAGGAGATTGTTGACTGGTTCAATGCTATTCGGGCAGCACGTTACCATTATCTCAGAACAACCTTCCCAAATGTCCCTGAGCCTGAGGTGAGAACTGAACAGGCCTTGAAGCAGTCTAGCCAAATATAGCATGGGAAAACATTTCCTCACTTCTTCTGACAGTCAGGTGCTCAAAAAGCAGCACTTGGGTCCAGGGAATGGACAGAAAGGTAGAAGGAAAGGCCACACTGAATAACATGCAAAAACTTAGTCAGCATTTAAAGCCTTAAAGTGTCCATGTGATCCTTATACAGTGTAATCTGTCAAAAATGTTATGTTCCTTCTTACTTCAGACTTCCCTATACCAAGCAGCCAAAAAAATCCCAGACCCCAAAAGCCACAATTGATGGTGATTAACTTTGACAAAAACAAAGCAGAAATGCAATCTTGAATGAGACAGCCTGTCCTGTTCAGTTGGGACAGACACAGACTTCTTTGTGTTTGTGTTCTCCTAGCTCATACCCAGGATCACAAGAAATTTTGTCAAAGAAGGATATATGGAGAAAACGGGACCAAAAGTAAGTGCATACTTGGCATTACACAAACAGGATCATTCCAGACAGAGAATACTTGGTAGTTCAATGATCCTGACTTGTAAAAGATTTGCTCAGTGACTCTCTGCTTCTTGGGTTGATAAAGGACACTGTATTAAAGCCTGTCATGTTCTCTGGGACTATGTTTATTTTGTGTGGAAAATAAGATCGGGAAGAAGAATCCTTGAAGAGTAAGCAAGGTGGATCAGCTGTCAATGGACATGCAAAGTGCTGTTACACAGCACCACATGGATTGCTGTATATGCTCACTGCAGCTCCTGCCACAGCAGAACATGACGTGCCAAACCCTGCTACTTCTCTGTTTCACTTAGAGTCACTTGCACTTAAGTCACATCTACTCAGAGCAGCAAAGTGTCATTTGAGCAAATTTCTCTACAGTGAAGCCAATAGTTTGGTTTGGTTTCTTGTGGGAAGTGTTTGGGCCAGTACTCTTGGAACAGAAGAGCAGGGTTTGGGCACTGCTGAAGGAGGAGATAAAGATCTGAGGTCTTGTTTGAACACAGCCACTTCTTGCCTTGCTCTCCTCAGAGTGAACCATGAGCCAAGTCCCATTATAAAGTTCAGTGGTGCAATGCTGATACTGAATATGCTGGGTTTTGGCCCGGCTTGTGCCAGTGTTCCAGCACTTCTTCTGCAGGCACTTGCACAGAGCATGAAAGATTTTGTGTTTTTCTCCTGAGGCCTAAATACTGAGTTGAGTCCTAGAAGAGGCCTCTTCAGTTCAGCCTGGAGAAATTCCAGGGACAACCTCCCTGATCAGATTGTTGAAATTGATTGCTCATTTTCTTCACTATCACCACTGGCTCAGGGGTTGTTCTCTGCAGTGCTTTCAATCCATTTCATGCAACTTCCTTAGTTCTGTTAATTTGATTACTTCCCTTCCCAAAGGATTGTCATTGAATGTAAATCTGTATTTTGAGCCCAGGGAGAAGAGAGAGCTGAGGGCTGCACACAGCAGTCCTGTTATCAGTTGCAGGGATGAAGGAAACTGAACTCCAGCTCCAAGTCATTTAAGTGGTCCTGGGATTTGAATACCAAAGTCCACTTTGAGACTTGGGTCTTTAAAGAATTTCTACCATTTCCTTGCAGCAGAAGGAGGCCTTTAAGGTACGCTGGTTCTGCTTGGATTCTCAAGAAAGGAGCCTGATGTACTTTAAAAATCCACTGGTAAGAGGAGTGTTCTTTGTTCCACAGCCCCTTCATGAAGCAGGCGGGGAGGAAAGGTCTGTTCTCATCCACCTTTTCCAGTGGCTGTGCCAGACTGGAGCAGGCTCAGCCTCAAGACCCCATCTCCCTTGCCAAAGGATGTCTCTGAAGCTGAGGTGGTTGGGACCTCTGGCCTGTACAGTGGCTGTGAGAAAGATCTTTTAAAAGTAACTGCTACTGCCTGTGGTGTTCATGCCCTCTCTGCCCCAGCCCTAGTGCCTCTGTGTCTGTAACCTTAGCCAAGGTGAGCAATATTCCAGTTGGCAGCCCCAGTATCCTGCTTCCTAGCACTGCTTTGGCCATGGGAATGACCTTTTTGAACACCCACCAACCAGCTCTGTAAGGGTGGGGCCTGCCTTCTCCTGAGGGTGCCTGTGAGTGCAAAATACCCCTTTGTGTGTTCCCTGGGGTGTCACCAGCCCATGTCATCAGTTCCCCTCTGTGCATCTCCAGTTCCTGTTCCATGTCAAAGGATAGAGCAGTGTCTGCTGGAGCTCCACTGTCTGCTGCCTAATGGCTGTCTCTGCTTCCTTCTTTCCAGGATGCATTTGCACAGGGCCAGGTTTTCATCGGAAGGAGGGATGAGGGATATGAAGTACGAGACGATTTGCCTGAGAAAGTCTGGGTGAAGAAGAAAAAACCAATGATCACTCTGGTCACACCAGTGAGAGAGTTTGTGTTTATCTGTGAGAATGACAGGAAGCAGAGGGAGTGGATGGACGCCTTGAACGGAGTCATCACCCAACTCTGATGTCCACAGGGAGGAGCAGGCAGGCAGCTACATTCCACCTGGCTGCAGCTTCTGGCCACTGAGGGACAGGGTTGTTTTCAGCAGACTGGGGTGAATGTTTCTTACAGCGCTACATTTCTGGCACAATAAAAAAAACAGCCAAGTTTAAATTGTGGAGGATACTGAAATGGAATCACTCATCTAATGGAATCACACATGCTTCTAGCTCCTTGCTTTCAACAGTCTCTACTGTTTGGCTTTTATGTGACTGGCAAATCCAACATCCAATGAATTTTTTTCCAAAGCACAACCCCACACGGTGCCCCGGTGAATATATCAAGAGTACAGGATGAACATACACTGACCTGTCTCACCTAAGAACAGATGAAGCTTAATGAGCTTGATTAGACTGAACATGGAAAGGCAGAAACAAGTTTTACAAGTATTTTCTTCAGTGACTTGCTTGCAAACACTCCTTGAATGAGGACTGGTGTTGGGTTGGAGGGGAGCCTTCCCACCAGGTACCACTGTGTGCAGGAACTGATGGAGATTGCAGTGGCTGACACAGAGCACTGACTGTTTCCATGCCTCAAAACAAGTCTGAGATCTGATTCTACCAAGCAGCAAGTCATTCACACATTTAATTCTTCTTTACAGATAGCCTTATTTTGCAAGTCAAGAGGAAGTCTTGCACACCAAGTTTCTGGTGAGGCTTCTACCTTCTGCTGACAATTGCCAGCTGGTCTCAAGATACTCAAAATAGTTCTTTTTTTTGCAGAAATGAGAAGTGTCAGTACTTGCAGGAATTAGTGACACTAACTCGTCTTTCTCCCCACCCCCACTCGCCCGATAGTGCAAAAGAATTGAGTTGGATCATCCTTCTCCCTTTCTCAGCCAGCTCATTGTCCAGCTCTGAGCAATGTGCAGCAGCTTTAGTTGTTAATATGCTCCCATGGACTTCCCTGTGTTCCAGGCTCTGTCTTCACAGAACCCCATTTGTTCTGGCTTAAATGGTGGTTCAGCAATTCTAATAAACAGCCTAATCCTGCAGCTCTCGAAATCAACAGAAAGCAGCTTTTGACTTGTACAAGGAACGGTGCCAGTCTTCATTTGTTTAATTTTTATTTTGAGGTGACCTGAGTAGCTCGGGATGACCTCAGAAGGGTTTGGTCCCTCCAGTAGCCTGGACTTCAGTCAGACAGGGTCTGCACGGTGCTGTGCCACTGCTCTCCCGGCTGGGTCAGCAGACTGCCCATGTCAGCAACTCTCACTGTTACAAAATCGGGAAATTCACAGTGGAAATGAAATTGTGCAGATAACGAGGACTTTTTTGGACAGTCAGTGAAAGTCAAGGCCAGGCCCTAGAAAGTTCTCCGTCACAGTCCATTTCCACCGGCAACCCAAATCCTGCGACGAAGTCAAGTGAGAAGAGCAGGAGAGAACAAAGCAAAGCAGAGCCGAACAGAGCGGGGCAGAACCGGCTCGTCCGGGCCATTCTCGGCACCGGAGGAGGGGCCCGGCGAAATCGAAACTGCGCGCTGCGAGCGGGGCCGGGCCATGGCGGTCGTCATCGAGCTGGAGGTGCTGCGGCGGGTCCTGGAGCTGCAGTGCTCCTGCTGCCTGCAGCTCTTCGCGGAGCCGGTGCAGCTCACGGGCTGCGGCCACAGCTTCTGCCGGGGCTGCATCCTCCGGTACCGCGCGGGCCGGCCCCGCGCCCCCTGCCCGCTCTGCCGCCGCGGCTTCGAGCTCCAGCACCTGCGGCCCAACCGCGAGCTGGCCGCGCTGCTCAGCCTCATCCCGCCCGAGCTGAAGGAAAAGTTGGAAACACAGGAGGAGCCGGAAGCCTGTGGAGCTGCTGCCTGCAACGACCTGAGCTCGGCGGGGCGGGGACGCGGGGAGAAGGTACGGCCGGAGGCAGCCCGGGGCTCTCGACACCCGGGAGCTTCACCCCCGACAGCCTGGGGCTCCTCCGCGACACCCCAGCACATTCCGGGATTACATCCCGGGGTGACATCCCCGGCAGGCATCCCCCGGCGACATCCCCGACACCCCGGGACTCCTGCCCGCGACACTCTGGGACAGCACCCAGCGGCACCCTGGGGACAGCCCGGGGCTCCATCCCACGGCACAGTAACACACTGAGCAGATGGGTTCGGCTGACAGTGTTTGGGGCTCATTGGTGGTGTCTTGGCACACTGAGAGCTGCATAGCTGAATTAGAACTAGTACCTGTACATGTTCAGCTGATGCACAATAGTAGTAAGTGACTCCTTTGTGCTGAGTGTTATTTATTGCATCAGCATTGCATTGGAGACTGCTGAAAGGACATAACATTATTAGTGCTACAGCTCCACCCACCTGCATGACACAAAATGGGACAGATTCATGATCTAGGTCTCTGCTTAAAAGGATTCCCAGAGGAGGAGACAAGAACAAGTGTGTTTATCTTCATTATTTTAGCACATATGTATCTTTTTCAGTCAAACTAAGAGCATACTGAAGCTCAGTTGAACATGTAATTAATTGGTGACTCTTGATGTTGACTTCATTATGATTATTCCTACTCAGAATTGTGTCTTTCAGGCACCTCCTCAAACAGTCCATTGCTTAACTAACGTCAGTGATGTAGGGAATTTTTACTATCCTGCACCTTAACCTAGTCATGCTTTCTCTGAGGTTTATATAGATAAATAGTCCACTGTATCACTTTAAAGGAGGAAGAGATATGGGAGAGCTCCAAGCAACAAGAAATAACTGCAGAGACCATCCACCTGTTGAGGAAAGATCTCAATAAAACAAAGGTACACATTGTACTTCATCACCTTCAGTAGCTTTGTGTTTCCACTGTTCTGGGCTGGAGATGTGATTGACTGCAGGGTTTCCTTCCAGCTCAGAGCTGGAATCTGTCTTGTTGTTTCCTCCTTTTCTGTCACAATTCTGTTTTTACTGATGAGAATGAATATATGGCAGCAGCTGTACTAATTTGTGTCTTGGCTGGCACAAAGGCCACTGGAGTTGTGCATTGTTGCATTTTTCTGCTTATCCCAGGAATAGCCTAAATGTTTCTGGTACACTTAGCTGCAAATTACAAACCATAAGAGTGAATGTTGAACTCTCTGAGTTGTCAAGTAGAGTCCACTGGCCATAAAATAGTCATGATCCTTAACACACCCCAAATCTCATTGCATGTAAAGCAGGATAGTGTCAAATGTATTTTATTCCTTTGAATGAAGTTTTTTGGTCTGCAGGGGTCAGTCAAAGAGCACATTAGATGGGGCAGTAATTCTCATATTCCATGCATCTTTCCCAACCACACAATGAACTCCATATTTTCTGCCTTTCAGGAATATACATCTCAGATCAAAAGCCAGATTACTAAAGATTTCGGTTGCATGAAGGAATATGTTGAAAGACAGGAGAGAAACACACTGATGTTCATTGAAAAAGAGCAAAAAGCTGCTCAACAGAAAATTGAAGAGACTATTCACCAGCTCACAGACATCAAAGCACAAACTGTAAGTGATGAAATGAAGTGGCAGAATATGAGTAGAAACTCTCAATAAAGCTCAATATCTGGGATGGCTGAGTACATACAGAGCACTTTTGAGGTCCTCACTTCACCATTCTCATAGAGATAATGGTGCCAATCCATGGATATTGCTGTCAGCAGGGAGAGTTTGGAGTGAGAAATTCAGAGGAAAAAAAGTACTGAGAGAGGCACGGGCTGGGAATGCAATTCAGAACTAGATTTTTCCCAAGGATATTGGTGAGCTGGAATGAAGTGGGAGCTGCAGTGCTGAAATCCAGTCCTCAGTCAAATCTAAAGTCGAGATCTTTCATGATCTTTTTATTTTCCAGAATTTGTATTTACGCATAGGTATGCAAGTTAAAGAACTCACACAGTCATTAGATATTTTGTAACAATTTTCTTGCAGAAAACATGTCAAGGGCCCTCAAAAGACACAGTTAAAGCACTTCAGATTGTGCAGAGTCCGTTTTGATGTTAAAAACAACACTGTCAAGTGATGCAAGTCAGCCAGCAGGAATCTGGAGTGGGGCTCACTGGGTGTGGCAGTGCCATGAGACAGAATTGGACTTCAAGGACCCGGGCACAGGTGCCCACACTGGAATTCACCTGAGCCAGGGCCCTGTTACAGGCAGTGAGGAGAAATGGGTACTTTCAGTGTTATCTGGCCTACTTGAGATATCCACCTGCAAAGGAGATTAATCCAGCCTCCAAAAGGCTGTTTCCTCCTACAGACTGTACACACAGACTAACAGAGCAACTTCAGATGTCCATTTCTATAATTTCTAAATTTAGGCAAACTAGGTTTATCCTTTCCTCACACTAGTACATTTTCTAACTTTTGGTTTCAGTTCTAGAAGAAGAAGAAGAAGGAAGTTTAAAAAGAGTAACCTTGTGTATTCATATGAATACTTAAGGAAGTTGTAATATATATATATAAAAGAAAAATTAGTCGCATTCTCGTTTTTCTTGGAGAAAACACAGGCTTTTTGTTTTTTAATAAGAATGACCTTCACTATTTTCTGTGAGATTTCAGCTTGGTTTGCACAGGTAACTGCCCTGTAAAGGAAACTTCTGATACAAAGAATAGGATTCTTGGAGAGATCACTGCTTTTTTTCAATTCGGGCTTTATAATATAATCTGATTTGCAAGATTAAATAACTGCTGTTGTTTACATCTTCCCCTTGATCTTTTTGTCGTTACTAGAGTGACTTATGTGAGAGGCAGAGGTACGAAGGCTCACCTTTAACAATTAATAAAATTACACTTGATGAGAAGCTTAATATTGTCAAAAGTGCTGTAGAAGATCTTAAGAGAAATTCGGAAATTTTACTCTTGGAGAATTATGCTCAGCAACTCCCACCAGGTGAGTTTCCCTTATTCTGAAATCTTTTTCTTAAAGGCAGTGGATCTAGCAAATGGAGTAAAAAATTACTTTGTGCTTATGAAATGCATGTGCAAATAAAACAAGAAACACAATACTTGGCAAAAATAATATAGAGCATTGTAAAAATTTTTAAGACAAAAACTTTTATCTGCATAAAACAATCCAACTGCTTTACCCATCTCACTCTTCTGACAGTTCCCTTCTGACCACACCAGCATAGAGTGTTTTGTTAATTTTGGGTAAAAATGTTTGCCCACACGTCCTCTGTAATTTATACAATCAAAAAAAAGCAATTCCTTGTTTGGCACTTGAACCAGTGGCTGGGTTTATTTAAGGTGTGTTTTCCTTTAGAAGCTTAAATACTTCCTATGTACATTTTGAAGAAATGCCTTAACACTTCACTTATTTTTGTATTTAGTGCAGTCTCCAGACTTACACCAGGAGCTAAGTGTCAGCTTATCATGTCCAGAGTCTGTGGCTGAAAGTCCTGAGCCAACCATTTCCAGCCAGTTTTCTCAGTGTAAGTATCCAAGCCAGCAGGGCTCTAAACAACATCCAGATGACTCTGAGACTGGATTTGCTGAAGAAAACTGTCCTTGCCAACATCAGCAGGAAATGTGGCTGTTTACTGAAGCATGGAAACACAACGGAGTTGCCGTGAATGAATCGGTCACTGACACAATGTATCACTGTGCCTGACTGGATGTAGGATAAAAAAGAGATAAGAAACCTGTTCTGTGTAAGCTGTCTGGTAGCTTGTGCTGGCTGCAGTCTGAGCTGGTGTACAGGCAATTGCTGCACCTCACTGATCTTTGCTGTTAAGCTGTCATTACTCCATTGCTGTCAGCTGTCATTACAAGTTGTTACTTGAATTCTGCATCATTTTGACAGAAACATTTTTACAGTCAACACACTGTACTACAGCTGTAGCTTAACAAAGAAAACAAATGTTTTTGCTGATAAAATGTGTAAGAACTTGTCCCAGTGAACAGATGACTGTAAGCTTTATTAAGGTAAGCATCCCATTTATTATTGACAAAAAGGTAATTTTTAAAAAAAAAGATTGTGGCTAGGAATGAAATCCATGTTGTAGGGTGCAAGGTACTTTCACCTTTCCACTGGAGTGCATATGAGTCTGTCATGGATATTTACACAGTTGTGCCTGTTAAATGTTTCAGTATGCCCAGGATACACTTGATAGTGCTTAGCTGAGGATCCTTGAACTTGGATTCAGGTTTCTGGCATGATCATTGGGTTTAATTTCTCCTCTGGAGCAGGGATGCACCTGCCTTCTTGTTGCCTGCATCTGAGAATATTTTCCTTTCTGTCTTCCAGGGGCAGCTGATGTGACTTTTGACCCCACGAGAGTACACGAGCGCTTGGCACTCACAGCCCAGAACAGGACAGTGATGGTTTCCAGCCACCTGATGAGTTATCAACCATCACCCAAAAGATTCTGCATCAGCCAAGTGATGTGTTCACAGGGCTTCTCTACTGGGTGCCACTACTGGGAGGTAGTTACCAAGGACAGTGATGGATGGGCTGTTGGGGTTGCTCATGAAATGATTGGTAAAAGGGACAAATTGGGAAGAACTGAGCATTCCTGGTGTATAGAATGGCTGGGTCCTAAAAAACAGCTGTCAGCTTGGCATAAGGATCAAGAAACATTATTGCACCAGGACAAACCGCTGAAGGTTGGAGTTTTCCTGGAGCTACAAAAGAAGACTGTGTCATTTTATTCCATCACTGACAAAGAAATGCTTTTGCACACCTTTGAAATCAGTACCTCAAATCCTCTCTACCCTGCTTTCTGGCTGTACACTCTAGAAAGAAATGCATCTTTAACTATAAGTCAGCTAAACAGGAGATCAGCCTATTGAGAACAGGGACCATTTTGCCAGTGACTGCAGAGTTTCTGTAAAAGTCTCAGTGTTTAGCACAGGAGTGTACCAAGGAATGAATGCATAACTACCCAGGCTTTCCTGGGAATCAGCAACTGATACTTCTGTCTGCTCTGCTTCTCTTCCTGCTGTGCTCTGGTCTAGCTATACTTCATTAAAGCAATTCCAGCCTATACTAAAGGCAGTAGCCACCCCTGTGGGAGTCAGGTGGGTTTCTCAAGCAGCTTTAAGTTGTCCCAGGATAATTCCTAGGAAAGAATGTACTAAGGAAACTCTAATGTTGGGGATAAGCCTTTCTCATTGACCTAATTTTTCCAACATTGATATAAAAAAAATACAGGAGAACAGATTATGCCATTACTTTCTGTCAAGTGAGTTTTCTTTAGATGGATCTGATTGATTAAGGAGTGCTCAGAGGATAAGAATGTTACTGATCTTAGGTATGAAAATCTTTCCCATTAGAATAGGCACTAACTAGGAAATAGGCTTTGGATTAGAGGACCTGACTTCAGGGAGGTGTCCCAGAAGAGCATCATCTCACTGGAACCTTATTTTAGTCTTGCCCAGGCCAAAGGGTTGTCAGTCCTGGTGGTGGTGTGACCATGGGCATGGTTGTGGAAGCAGATGTTGGGGTGTATTTATACCAGCTAATAAATCATGCAGTCACTTTACTGCCTTTTTAAAGGGCCTGCAAACAGGACTCTGTCATGGGAAGGACCATCTGATCTTGCCAGTGAGCCTGAGACAAAGCAAGAGGTTCTCAGTTGCCTGTGGGGGGTGAAGGAACCAGAGCTGAGGTCCCACAAAACCTACAGACAGCTTGATTTCTGAGCAATCCACTGCTTCATGCAGGCAAAACAGCATTCCCAAGAAGCAAAAGCTTTTTCAGGAAGACTGTGCCATTCCAGAATTAACAAAATAAACAGCTTTATGTGAATAAAGCATGTGGGATTCAACTATCTCATTTAGTGGAATGGAGCTCCTTGGCTTTTAAAATAATTGACAGAACTGGCCGCTCACCTTCAGAGTTACTCTCTGCTGCCACTGAACACTCTGATGGACTAAATGCACATTTGCATGATCCCAGGGATGTGTCTTTCAGCGTATCCAAGGCTGGGGCAGCTTTCCTGGGATAGCCAAAGCCACTGCTTTGTTAGTATTGAGGTGTCCTTTTCTAGTTCATCTGGAAAAACAACAGCTACGGCATGAACTCGCTGGACAGCCCTAATTTCCCACATACGAGTTGCACCGTAGTGCCCGGGGGCAGCAATTTGTTGTGGTTTGGTTCACAGCAACAACACACCTAACAACACACAGTGCAGATGGGAACCCACTGTGCCACATTGGGAAGAATTTCCTGAGTAGGTGATTAAACATTGGAACGGACTGCCCAGGTTGGAGTCACCATCCCTAGGGGTGCTTAAGGAAAGACTGGACATGGCTCTGGGTGACACGGTGGTGTTGGGNTGTGAGCGGCCCCGGGCCGGGGGCAGCGAGCGCGGCCATGAAGAAGGACGTGCGGATCCTGCTGGTGGGAGAACGTGAGTGCCGAAGCAGGAGGGCCGGGGAAGGATGGGGGCCGCCGGCTGTCACATCGCCCCGCTGCGGGCGGGGAGCCCGGGGCAGCGCCGGCCCCGTGAGGGCGGGCAGGGCTCGGCGTGGGCTCGCCGTGACCGCTCGGAGCGCGGCCTGAGCCCCTCAGCTCCCTGCTCTGGGCACCAGCACGGCCGGCACTCCGTGGAATTGTGCGGCTTGGACGTCCCCGGAGATGACAGCGGGGTGAAATTCTTGCCCCGTGTTTGGCCGCGGCCTGTTCAAACTTCTGGTTTTCTTTTTCTTTTCTTTCTTTTTTTTTTTTTTTCTTTTTTACCCGTGTGAAAAATCACACTTGCGCGTTTCCCATTTACTGATTTTGGAAATCAGTGGCCTGATGTGTTCCTGGTGGTTATAGGTCGGGTGTTGTGGGTTTGTGGCCAGGACAGAGCCAGGGCGTCCAGATCCCTGTTTTTACTTTTAACTTTTTGTGTGACCTTGGATAAACAGCACACACGAAGGTGCATGTCAGAGGAACTGTGGGTCCGGATTTTTTCATGTGTTCCTAAAACTGTGTCCTGAAGTTCACGCTTAGGTACCCAAATCATTGACAAGGCTTGCAGAGGCTCAGCTCGTCGGTATAAATAGCAGCAAGGAGGTTCTGTTAGTTTGCAAAGCGAGCTGAAGTTCCTCGAGGGGAAGGAATACAGAGTAATTACCAAGTGTTATTAGTAAAATTACCTAGTTATACTAAGAATGTGGTACTGCTAACAAAGCTTTCCTGAGGGTTGAATGCCCCATATATATTTATAGCGCAATTTATGCAGTTGTTTTATAGTGCAGGGTGGCTCTGTCTGTGCTGCATAGAAAGGCTCTCTGACTTTTCTAGAGAGGAATCTTGAGGGAGCTGTCACTGCAGAAAGAGCTAACTCACTAAGGTTGTGTTTGGTTAGTTTTGCATGACTGTGTTTAGGAATTGGTGCATTTGAATACACAGTTTAATTCCTCTTTAGAATAGATGCCTGATTTACCTCACTGTCTTTGGTAAGGCTGTGTTTTGGGCAGTGGTTTCAGCACAGGTGTAACAGGTACTTTGTTTTGTCAACAAGGTTCACAATGTGTCCAACTGGGAATATTAAAGATACAGGTTTCTTCAATACAGCAATGTGTAGTACACGGCACACATCAGGGATTGTGAGCATTTCTGTGTTACACTTCTGTTTGCCTTTTAGTGAGGAGGAGGGAGAAATTTGTTTTACAAATTGGTAAAACGTGTCAGTTACAGCACCAGTCCTGCTTTGTGTATGGTTCCATATGTATATGGGTATATTTACTAGTCTGAAACCACAAGTTAGTCCAGACCTATAAAACTTTTTAGATGGTAACAGCAGATCATCAGGTTCAGAATCTGAAATATGCCAACAACTCTTTATTGTAGGCCTGTTCCAAAACTCAGCCTTTTTCATCCCCAGTGGTCCACAGGTTGGGTTTAAGTTGGTTTAGTCCTTGGATGCAGGGTGCAAACATCAATTTTTAATAGCCAGTAATTTTCAGAATATGTTCAACATGTTATGCAGCATGATGTAAAAAAGACTTATATATGAGAAAAATGACAAATGAATTATAAAGTGCTGTGCTGCTTTCCTTCATCCCGGTCTCCTGATACTGTTTAAGCTGTTATTTCTAAGACTATAAACAGGTTGGGAAAGACAGAGGGTTGACCTAGATTTGAACAAAATGACCCAAATCTCTACAGAACCTATGGATTTTCATAAAACCCAAGGACTTTAGAAAATGTATCAAGAGCTTCTAAATACTGAACATTTACTCACCAGCAATACATAATCTTCTATTTTCAGACATAAGAAGTGGGTTTCTATATTTGTAAAACCAGTTTTGCCACTGTTTAAAGTTAGAACTGTCTTGGTCAGGTGCAAAATACACTTAATTATTTTCACTTATTAGTAACTTCACTTACCTATAAGGTAAATACTCATATTTTATCTCTGTGGAAATAGGAGAGCTTCTGAAGCTCTTTTGATTGTGTCAGGATGAAAATTAAGATGGAGTTGATGCAGGAGGATGCCTGACAGTTTAAGTTAGGATTTTAGTTCATTTGAGTATCTTTGATGGAAACACAACTGCATTGCTGTTGGGAAACCTGCAACCTGCTGCTGTGCAGGGAGTACCACTGGGGAAAAGTTTACAGCTGTTCTCTGTAAGGAAAACTGAAATCTTCCTCCTCACAACAGCTTTTCTTTGCTTTTCATAATTTTGTTACAACTACTCTTTGTCATGGTAAGTTAAAGAGAAGGTTTTATTTCTGGATATCAGAACATGTTACTGTACCAAAAATAGACCTAGATAAGTTGAGTATACTCTGACTGGATCATCAGTAACACAAATTCCTGTGCAAAATCAACCAGTGGTGCACTCATAACTCTTCGTCTTCCCTATTCAGAATTCTCTTCAGTTCCATAGAGAAGTGTAAATGCAGTGACACCCTCTGTCCCCTGGTGACATTTTCTGTTGGTTTGAGTAGGAACAGGGGCACAGGCTCTGGTGGTGAGCAGTGCCTTGGTTGGTAACACATTCCTGCTGTCAGAGGTGCTGGTACATTCCAGGGTGAAATTGGGTTTTGCTTGAATTGAGAGGTGTTGGAAGTAGGTGGTCCCAGAGGATATTTGAATATGAACATTTTGGTTTTTAAGAAATGTCTCAAAACCAAATAAAACAGTAATAGTCTTAAAAGGCTTCCAGAGGACCAGAAAATTCACAGATGAAGGGGTTTTGAGAGAGTGGAACCCTGAGAGAAGTTACCAGTTCTTGGTTTTAAATGGTCACATTAGAGCTTCTCAAAACCAGCAACTAAGCTGTGATACCAGAAGTGTGAAGTTTGCAGGTAAACAAAGTCATTTATTTGCTCAGTGGTGCTGGGTACTGAAGCTGAGATGATCGTCTTGGATTAAGAAAACTGTGAGTGTTGGTGGTTAGAATGGTTGGTGGTTTGGGGTATTTTTCACTTGTAGTGGGGGACAGCTCGTTTGTACCAAAGGGATTAAAAGTAGTCAAAGTACTGCAGACTTTGTTCATGTCCTCTTGTCCAGCTCTCATCCTTGGGATTTTAGGACTAAAGTGCAATCATCATCTCAAGAATTCTATAAAAACAGTTAATTTCTACATGCTTTCCTCTGTGGGTTGTTTGTATTTCTGAAGGTCTATTAAAGCATTTTTAGTTTTGATTATTTGTTTGTTTAAGTGTTGTATGTTAAGGTTAAAACCTGGCAATTCTTCTGTGTAAGGCAGAGCAGAATTCACTTCTCTTCTGGAGGAAATGCAGAAATTGCTGATGGAGTCCAAGTTTTTAAAATAACAGAATTATGAAAAAATTGCTGTCATCCATATTTTAATATGATTAAACAATAGCGTAAAAGCTTTTAATGTGGTGAATTGGAAATTGTGTTTAAAATCTTCCCATTTTAAGATGGGGTGCAACTGTTAAGTGTAACAAAACAAATTATCTAATATATGTTTTTAATGCTTTTACAGCCAGAGTTGGGAAGACATCACTAATTATGTCCCTTGTCAGTGAGGAATTCCCAGAAGAGGTAGGGAACTTTTATTTGTTCTCTAAGTTTTATTTCTATCCTGCCATACACTAAGTTAATACACTCTAAAGTAATGTTTAAAAACAAAATAAAGTTCAAAATGGCAAAGATGACTTCAGGAAGAGTGATATAGGTTAGTTTAAATCTATCTCTGCATGAAGATTAGAAATTTAAGTTTTATCTAAGTTCTTTTCTTATTTTTCACATTGTTAATTAGACTAACTTTAGTTTGTATGTTTTATTTTAGTTTTATATGTGGTGAATGGTAGGGTTTTTAAGGAGCTGTAATTGGTCCAAACTGTCAGCATATTTCAATATCAGAGACACATAAATGGGCAGGTGCTGAAAGAGATAAGACCATCAATTATTTTGGGGGGGAATGTTGCATTTAAAAAGCAATTAGAATGCAGAATGATTGAGAATGAGGAATTAAAAGTCACATTGTATAACTTAGCTATTTTCTAAGCAAGGCATTGCCTTTACTTCTGTCTTTGAAGAATGTTTTATTGACTCTTGAAGTTAAAACTACAGAAAAAGCTACTTCTACATATTATTCCTTTAAAAAAGCAGCACATAGTTTTGTTTGTACCATAGAAAGGACCACAGCTGCTGCAAATAGTTAAGCTTTTTACATATAAACATGAATGTTTATTTTGTCTGATCACAGGTCTTAAAATAGACATCATGTGCTGCTCTTTGAATATACTCTGCTCTGGGTTTAATGCGAATCAGTAGGTTACCACAGCTTGGGAGTCAAGTCTGGATTGTAAACATAACTGATTTTTGCTAACATAATTCAATTTAGTTCCTAACCTTGCAGTTAAAAAGGAGATCCAGTTCCTTTGGCAAGTTGTTTCTTACTGTATTTAGTGAGTTGTAGTCCTCTGTTCACTTCTCAGCTTCTTCCTGCAGTATAACCTAGAATATTTACCTAAATTCGCATGTAGAGAAAAAGCATAATTTATATATAACACACCATCTCCCTGAAATTACAGAAAAAACTTCTGTAAAAATACTGCGTCCTATAAAAGCTGCTGGAACAGACCTGCCCAGTTCCTCAGGCCAATCAGGCAGATCAGAGCAACATTATGGGGTCTAACAGGCACTTCAGGCTTGGAAATAGTGTTTAATGTATGTAGGGGGTGTTAGCAGTAATCATTCTTGAGGAAGATCTGAGCAGAGCCTGAAGCTTGACAAAGAGACATTCTTGTGGTGGTTGACTTTTCTTTTTCCCTTGCTTTACTAAAAGTAAAGTATCATGAGAGTTCAGTGTCAACAGGTGAAAAGGTGAAGGGCAATAAATAGAAAGGCAATAAATAGATGTGAAAGGCAATAAATAGATGAAAGGCAATAAATAGATGTGGAGGAGATTTTCATTAAAATTATGTTTAAGTTGATTGTTCACAAATACGGATTAGTGCTCTTTGGAAAAAAGGGCTATCAGAGTTTACAGCATTTTTCAGAATTAGCTTTATTTAGCATCATGTTTTGCTTTGCAGGATTTTCTGAATTTAATGTTTAGCACTGTCAGAGGCAAGGATGTTGTCAGGTTACAATTGTGTAAAAATTGGGACTTGTATTTTGTCTGTCATGCTTGTTTAGGTGTTGGATAGAGTGGGCTTGAGTTTTATTGAAGTATTCATTGAATGTATCCTTAACAGCATTGCTTTTCTGCAAAGCATGCAGGAAGTTCTGTATGCAGTAACTAGACAGGTAAAAAATGAGAAGGTAGCAGTGACTTTCAGTACTTTAAAAAAAAGAAAACCAAACAAATAAAAACCAAAAGTACTCAAATAACTAAACAACTTGAACAACTAATATTAGCTGCAGTGTTTAAAGCTGACTAAATGGCAGCTGTGTTATTGTATATGACTTTTTCACCATCTGGATTATCTTGAGAGGCTCTTTCTTGGTGTTCCTTTCAACCCCAGGTTCCACCTCGAGCTGAAGAAATCACCATTCCAGCTGATGTCACTCCTGAAAGAGTTCCAACCCACATAGTGGATTATTCAGGTAGGGACTGCTCAGTACCATCACTGATTTGGTGTGGAATTGTCTGACTCAAGAGCCCCTGTCACAGTCAGGTCTGAGACCAGAGCTGCAGGTGGGAGAAGCCTGGAGTAAAGTAGAAACTTTCTGAATTTCTGAGTTAGGACACATAATTTTGGATCAGTTTACAGTTTTGTATTTTTTTCTTGTATTTTAATCTTATTACTGAATAGATAAATAGATTCACTATGAAGGTTCATGTGCTGCCATAAATCTGTGCAGCTGTTGCACAGCTGGAAAAACCCTTCTGCCATTTACAGTGCAAACCAAGAGTTAGGCTGTGTTAGCAGGTACCTTGCTGTCCTCTCTTTCCCCTCACTGCTGAGGAAATGTCTTTAATTTGTTTAACCACCTGGAAAAAGAAATAATGGGCTTTTTGGTGTTGGACTTGATGTTAAATTTATGTGGAGGGAGTTTTTCTTTCTATTTAAGGAATTTTTCATAGATTCAGTTAACAGAAGCTTGGTATCACTATAAAAATCATCACCACATTAATAAAATCAACATATGTCATATTCTGATGTAAAAGTTTACATTATAGAAGGAAGGGGCTGTTGAGAAATGTAGAAGGATGCAAAATATGACTTGTTCCAAAGAGAACCTCTCTACAAATACAGTTATTCCTCTTCAAAATAGCTGTAAAAAGTTGATGTGCAGCAGACTGTTTCTGTCTTACAAATTAATGGACCAATTTATTGTTTTGGAAGGAGCACTCATTAGAGTATTTTATAAAAAGAAGTTTAAATAACAAGGCTTTGACAAAGCTGTCTCATGAGCATTCTGAAATACCCAATTTCAGTTTCAGAAGTTTTTTTTTATTTTGTTTACAAAAATTTTGGTATTAATGAAAAACTTCTTCTATTGAATGCAGAAGCAGAGCAAAGTGATGAGCAGCTTTACCATGAAATATCACAGGTAAGTGTATTTTAGTGTTCGCTAGAAAATAGTTTAGGAAAAAGTCTTTCTTTTTAAGTTCTCTGCATTAGATGGACTTCAGTTTGAATTGAAGGAAAAAACCTTTCTTGCTTGGCATTTTCTATTTTGTTTTGTGACTTGTGCTATAGGAAAGATAGCTCTATTTAAGAAATCTTGAAGAAAGTAGGTGCTGGCACTGTGTTGGTGAATTGAGCTTAAGCTTTGTCCTTCCAAGTGAAAGGACAGAACCTAAATATCCTTTAATCAGCAAGCCAGTTTTATATAAATAATTCTACCCTGAAAATATCCATTTTGCTTCTTTATGTCACATGGTACTATTGCATTTATGAATAGCACAGGCTTCTTGGTGACTTTGTCATCCCTTCTGATTCCTATTTTCAGTTCTTTCTGAGCACCTTTGCACATTTTCTGCACAGTCTGCCATGGTGTTGTGTTCCATTTCTGGCATTTTGTTTGGTGCTTCAGTGTAAGCTGCACATTATGACTCTTCAGTTTGGATTTCCTGGTGGCACAGGTTTTTGCAGGCACAAGCTGTGACTGCCACACTGCAAGACAGGCTTTTTGGCACTTCTCACAATATAAGTTCTTTGTTTTAATCTTATTGTTCAGGCTCCAAGTAGCTTAAACAAGGCAGGAACAGAGTTCTATAGTGATTTTACTCTGATGTTGTTATGTATGGTCTTTAATTGTCCATGTTGCTCAGGGGTTTCTGAGCAGTGGAATTCCATGCCTTTCCTTTCTCTTCATTTCAGGCAAATGTGATTTGTATAGTCTATGCTGTTAACAACAAGAATTCTATTGATAAGGTACAGTAACACTTTTTATCCCATTATTGAGGTGTAAGTTGTGCATTGTTAATTGATGTCAAGCTGAAATCTGGATTAGACATTTGAAATGCCTTTGATGGAGTTTGAAATCAGTTGTTAAGAGAATGAACAGACATGGGTTTGCTTCTGCTCCATTTCAACATATGAGTTTTTAGTAATTCCACTTGTCTGAGAAAGTTGCTCATTAATCAGCTCCAATTTCTGTTTCCTCCTTTGTGGGTCAGTATGTGCCTTTTTGGGAAAGAAGCAGTAGCAGTTGTAGTGAAACTTGTGCACAGTTCAGTCATATTTAATTTGAATGTGTATTTTTCATGTCTGTTTTTAATCCCACTTTAGGTAACGAGTCGATGGATTCCTCTCATCAATGAAAGGACAGACAAAGATAGCAGGTGCTTAAGTAAAGATGAGACGTGTGAATTGGGCTGCACATCGATGGGTGGCAATGAACGGTGTTGAGGATGCTAATTGTTTAAGAAAATCAAATACTAAACTTAAAGTTTATATAAGAAGTCCAAGCAGCAAGAGATTTGAAGTATGTAGGTCTGTTACATGTGCCAGCAATGTTATTTATTATGAATTTCATGGGCAGCTTTTACCAGGTGTGTTTATATTTGCTGTGGTATAGCTGGCTGTGTCTGTATAGCTTTTCTGCTGATGCTGGTTTGGGTAATAACAATGTGATTAGTCACCACTGTATTTAAATGTGTGGGTTTTGTAGAATCAAGAAGTACATTTCTAAGTGTACATCAAAACACTTTATTTAAACTGCTGTCATTTAGTTTTGTCCATTGCCTCCAGTGGCATTTAATTACATAATGAACAAATAATCCAGTAGTTTCTGGTGGGACATAAAATGCTAAATTCAGATACATATTTTTACCCATCTGTCTTTAAAGCTTTTAATATTCTTTTGCTTTTAGGCTGCCTCTTATATTAGTTGGAAACAAGTCTGATCTAGTGGAGTACAGCAGTATGGAAACTATCCTTCCCATTATGAATCAGTATACAGAGATAGAAACGTGTGTAGAGGTATGCAAGACTTTCTGAAGTTAAAGCAAGTCATAAAAAATACATTCTTGCCAAGCACATATGGCAACTTTATAGTAGAAAAAGGGATTTTTTTTTCCCAAACTAAATATTTCAAATATGAGTAATTATAATAGTGAGTTTATATGTTATCTTTCTTTAGGGAAGATTACACTATTGTATAATCAAATGTTACTGTCAAATTCTAATATTTAGAGCCTCCTCAGGTACTTCTTAACAAGGGTTTTCAATTTAATATTAAGCCAGACAGATATCTGCAAAATATTCAAAATTGATTTAATGTGTGGGTATGTGTCTTTCTTTTTTTTTTTTTCCCAAAGTAGATACAGCTTTTTGATTTCTGTTCTTTGTATGAAAGCAAATTGTAGTGAAACCTTATTTGTTAATTAATTGAACAGGTACAGGGGCTGGATGTCTTTTTTCCAAACCAGCCCTGTACTGACAGGAGAGGACTAAGTCTTTAAAAATTTGATGCTTACTTAAATATCAGAAGAAATCACCAAATAGTCAAGAAACTAGCTCATCAATGTGAGGATTTCTCTTTCAGTGTTCAGCCAAAAACTTGAAGAATATATCTGAGCTATTTTATTACGCACAGAAAGCTGTTCTACATCCTACAGGTCCTCTTTATTGCCCAGAGGAGAAAGAGGTATTTATCCTTAGATTCTCAGAGCAAATAATTCGGGGGGAGTAAATCACTTTCCTGTTCTTTCCTTTCCAGTGGATTTTGCATCTCTTAGTGTGTTCTGTTACCAGCACCCCACCCCCAAATGTCAGGCGCTGCATCCCAGAGCCACGGGGGTTCTTTTGTGATGTATGAACCTGACCTGTCTTTCCTCTTCGTTCAGAGCAGTGAAGACAGTTTTTTGTTGCCCATGTGAACTGCTGGGTAAAATGAGAAGCTTTGCTAATGGCTTTGAGCCAAATGTAATGTGACCCAAATTATGTCTTCAATTCAGTTCTCCTTTAGATGTACATTTCACAGGAACTCCATTTATTTCAGGGAAAGCACTCTAGACTTAGGCTGATCTAAGAGAATTTTTTTTTCCTGAGAATCTTGTGAAACTTTGGCAAAAGGGATAAGAAACAAATGATGAGTCTGGTTTTTAGGTATCAGGTCATTAGGTGAGTGTATTATGAAAGAGTATTTTTTTAAAATAATTTTCTGGGCAAATACAGATAGAATCTCTAATTGTATCCATTTAGTATTGGGAAGTAGGAAAGTTGCTTCAGCTGTAAATACTTTGTTAAGTAGAGAATAACCCTGTTTTGATTTCTTCCATCAGAATCATCTATATGAGTTAGTAATGTTGTGATAAAATTGTTGTGCTGAAATCTTTTTGGTTTCCAAAACCAATCTCTATGCAATCTGTGTGACCTCTGTGAAGAGAAGAGTCCATCATCACGGTAGTTGTTGGGAGAGAATTACCAGTGTCTGTTTTCCTTCACTTGGAAGGTATCCTAGCAGTTCTTTTGTCCTAGAGATAGTCCATATGCTCGATGCTTTGCCTGGTAGATGAACGAGCCCTGTGAAAGGTTTTCAGTATTTGATGTTTGAAGTGAGCTGGCTGTAGTTCTTGACCTATTTAGTTTTGCAAAGCACTGGGATTTTAAGGTGATTTTTTTCCCCCCCACAAAAAAATGTTTTGGGGGAAAAAAAGTTACTTAGTTGTTTCTCGAAGTTTTCTATAGCAATAAGACTGAATTTAGAGAACTGAGTTTTATTTTTTTAAATAACTTAGTAGTGCCACCTTCAGCTTGTGTGAGCTTGAGATTCTTCTAATAATTAAATAGACAAACATTTAATGTGGAATAATTGTTTTAAATTTATGGATATAAATTTGCTAAATCAATTTATTTCCTCTTGCTTTTTACTTTTGTGTATATGTGAATGAATGTCTCTGTTCTGAAACTGTAAATGAAGACTAGTGTGTGTTTCCATGTGATTGAGCTGCATGGTGTCATTCAGTGTAATCTTTTTATATTCAAGCCTAGAAAGACACTGAACGTCCTTTTATTCCTTAGATGAAACCTGCCTGTATTAAAGCACTGACTCGCATTTTTAGAATTTCTGATCAAGATAATGATGGTACTCTCAATGATGCAGAGCTCAACTTCTTTCAGGTAGCTCTCTTGCTTAGCTTTCCACCATGCTTAAAGGTGCTATGTAATGCTATATATATGCTGTATAATTCTAGAAAACAAATGATTGGTTTTGAATAAATAATAGGAAGGTGAACTATAAGGGAATCAGGCCTAAATACTAGGTCTCAAGTGCAGCATAGAAGAATGGGTTTGTAAAAACAGAAATGAAATTATTTTTATTTGTAATCATTGTTCAAGTTTGAGTTCAAGAGCAAAATTAAAAATCTATTAATGTACATAAAAATAAAATGCAATTTGTACACCTTTATTTCCACTAAGAAATTGGATTGTCCTTAATTAGCTTATCAGAATGTTTAAGGTTGTATTTCATACAGGACATGCTGTTTGTCCAGCTCAGTAGCCAGTGGTCCTAACATGCTGTTTTTGGATTTTGTGTCAGAGAATTTGTTTTAATACACCACTGGCACCTCAAGCTTTGGAAGACGTAAAGAATGTAGTCAGGAAAAACCTAAGTGATGGAGTTGCAGATAATGGATTGACATTAAAAGGTGAGGCTTATTTAACTCTTAAAAGATGTGTCTTTATACAGTTGATAATCACTCTCACATGAAAAAGGTGGTCTTTTTGTGTAATCTCTGTCTTGATGTTCAGACTGCAAGAGCTGAGCTTTTTAAACAGTGATATCTTGGTGTTCTTAAGCCCTGGGACGTGCCAAACAAAAATCTTACCCAGTTATTTTGATACAACAACACTAAAAGCAGTCTTCCATGAGACTCCTCTCCAGACTAAAGCTTTCTGTTTTAAACTATTGAAAATACTTGGTTTCTTTTCATACAGCTATAAAATGCTGGTACTGGAAAAAGCAAACAACAATGGAAAACCAAGGGGATTGCTTGAAGGAAACAGTTCTTTGGAGAACACTTCTACAGATATAATGATTTCTGAATGTTTGGTCTGTGTAGATAATGCTGTAATATCACGCAGGAGGTTTAAAATCATAATGTGTACTTTGAACTTTTTTTGTTTCCAAGTCTGATACTGATTCTATTGAAAACACTTATAGCAGATAGAGCACTTCAGGGCCTTAAGATTTCATCATTTTTGATTTTTAGGTTTTCTTTTTCTACACACACTTTTCATTCAGCGAGGAAGGCATGAGACAACTTGGACTGTTTTGCGTCGCTTTGGCTACGATGATGACCTAGAGCTTACACCAGAGTACCTGTTCCCTCCGTATGTACCACTGCAGCTTTCTGAGCTTGAGTTCAGGCTGTGCTGCAATAACAGGGTTATTGCAGTGTGTTTATTTAACACATTGTTATGACAATGTCCCTTACTTAATGACCACCCAGGCAAAACCTTCATGGGACTGAACATGAAGGAAGAACTCCCTTGTGCCAAATCGTGTTCTGTTCTCTTTCTTCATAAGAAAGGTGGCAGAAGAGACTCTTAATACAAAACTAGAACATCAGTCTGAGCAGTTGCTTATTGTATGTGGCAATAAATTCCAAAAGATTTCTTAGTATTTTTGTAGCATTTGAGACCTATTGAAAATCCCCAAATTAAAAAGTTAAGAGATTGACCAATTCTGTGGCTTCTATTAAAAAATGTAACTGCATAGTTTTTTGTTAAAAATCTCAAACCCCAAAGTACAAAAAGAAAGCAAACTAATAAAAATGTGATTACTGTAGAGCTATATATCATATAATATAAAGGCACTCACTCATAATTTTAGAATTCCTAATAAAAAGTATGTGCTTTGATCTATTTGAAGATAAATGATTAAAGTTAAGTGCCAAGTCAGATACTAAATGTTATAATGCGTAAAGTATGTATTTTGAGTTTTAGTATTCTATATTTCATAAACAGTTAATGCTACTTGTATTTGTTTTTGTTTTCAATGAACAGCCTAAGAATTCCCCCTGACTGCACAACAGAACTAAATCATCATGCATACTTGTTTCTTCAAAGTATTTTTGATAAACATGATTTGGTAAGCATTTAATTTGAGTGTATGTGCATTTCTTCATACCTACTTGGTTTGTCAGGAGTTTTGCTAACAAAAACATGTTTTTATCATGATGTCATTTTATTCAGAAATTGGCTTTAGCTTAACCAGTGGAGTCAGAACTAACCTGCAGCTTATGACTGTCTGCAAGGAGAGTTGGCAGTTATAGCTGTAGTACCAAATTGTTTTTAACTAGCTCATATATTTAATCTTATTAAAAACAAGGGAAGAACAATGATTAAAAAAAAAAGCTTAGTTTCTTGAATCTTGCAAGTGTACAGCAAGAAAGTACCAGTTTAGAGTAGACATGAATTAAATTATGTCTGATACCATATTTTGTTTCAGGATAGAGATTGTGCTTTATCTCCTGATGAATTGAAAGACTTGTTTAAAGTCTTCCCTTACATGCCATGGGGCCCTGATGTGAACAACACAGTTAGTACAAATGAAAGAGGATGGATCACATACCAAGGGTTTCTCTCGCAGTGGACGTAAGTGTGATACAGGACATTTTAGTAGTTGAGAACTTTGGGTATAATCATGTGTTTGTAGATTCCTCATAAAAAACTGTTGGAAAGAATAGTTTTATAGTTGAAAATTGATCCAAGTTTTTGTAGCTGTCCAGTGGCCTGATCTTCTGACTGTTGTTATAACCTGTTCACAATTTGGCCAGTATTTAGTGCTAACAATGAAGAAGTGTCTCTTCAAAATGTGGCAATCCCTATGATCCCTGTTGAAATGTTATTGCTGTTGTTCTACCCCTCAGAGATGGTTTGAAAAATGGTAGTCAGTAATGAGGGGTTTTTTTCCCTAATTTAAAATACAGAAAATAAGAAAAACATTATTTGGGGAGATAAGAAAACACAGTGTGGGTTGATAGGCCTCAGCAAGTACTGCCTTCTTAGAGTTCTGGTGACCAGCAAGACTGGTGAAGTTATTACCATTTACTCTCAGAGACTTTTGTCCTTCAGCACTGCAGAGTGCCAGGAATCTTTCTGTCATGTCACTCTGGAGATAGGAGATAAGGATTGTTTCAGTACTATAAAGAATTGATACCCCAGATGGTGACAATTGAAAGTTTTTTGTCCCCTCTGCCAGACTAACCACATACCTGGATGTGCAGCGTTGCCTGGAGTACCTGGGTTATTTGGGGTACTCCATACTTGCAGAACAAGAATCTCAAGCATCAGCAATTACAGGTAATAAAAATTTGATACAACACAGAAATTGAAATTTAGAAATACACTAAAGAGTAAATTTTTCAATGGTTCGTCTATTTTCATTTACTCTCTTTTGCTTTCTGCTCAAGTGAAACCTTTGATTTAATATATTTGAGGGATTGTTTGTGTGCATTTTCATGTTTTCACATGCATTTATATCTTGTGAAAAATATTTGTGTTTTTCCAAAAGTGACAAGAGATAAAAAGATAGATCTCCAGAAAAAACAGACTCAGCGAAATGTCTTCCGATGCAATGTTGTTGGAATGAAAGGCTGTGGGAAAAGTGGAGTTCTTCAGGCTCTTCTTGGAAGAAATCTAATAGTAAGAAACATATTGCCTATATTCACCTATATATGCTCTTGAGTTAAGATTACACAGCAGAAGTGATTTATCTTAAGAGTTTTAATGGTTATTACTCAGTTTGCAGAGTTCTTTGAGGAAATACAGAATTACTAAGGAGGAGTTTGGGTTTTTTTGGTTTTGTTCTATTTTGGCAGTGGCTGTTGCATTCAATAATGACTTGTACATCATAGATTATAGCTCTGCATTTCCTCACAAAAAAACCCAAAGGTTACTGTAATTTTAATTCATTAATAAATGGAGTAAACCAGCTATTAAAATCTGACTTAAAGGAAAAAGTTGCTGTGGTCTAACATGAAATTCTGCCTTTTCAGAGACAGAGGCAAATACGTGCAGAACACAAATCTTACTATGCCATTAATACAGTCTATGTATATGGACAAGAAAAATACTTGCTGGTAAGGCTGCCTCATTCTTGTTTGCCTAAGACTGGTTAATGTTGAAATTCTGTGAATTATTCAGAGCCTTCTATGACAAACTAGTTTTAATTCTCTCTTCTTAATGTAGATTCCCCCCAATTATTTTCTGTCCCAAATAACTGCTAGGTTTTTTTGTTAATAATTTAGCCGAACATGGTCAGGCCTCTTATTTTTGAAACCTTGACCTGAGTTGTACAAAGCTTAGTCCATTTACAATTACACTGCAGTGTATCAAATTATAACATGTGATCAATGATCAGAAGTCAGTCTACCTATTCAGTAAGAAGCATCTGTCATGCAGAGTGATTAGAATGGCTAAAATTAGTATTCAGTGGGAGAAACCAGTTCTTTAAGGCTTGTTCCATTGTAGTTTTCCTTTATGATAATATGATCTCTTTCTTTGTTTTCTGAGATCTAGTCCTGCTCTGTGGTTTTCCTCTGCAGGATGAATGCCCATTTCTGTGGGTGTCTAAGCCTTTGTTTTAAAATAAATATCACTTTTTATATTGAGCTGGTGATTGCCTGCAGATGTGATGTTATCAGCTCACATATGCTAGCTGCATGGTAAATTCCTACTGTTCTTTTTCATTAATTCTGCCTATTGTCAGTCCATTAATTTGAAGGATACATAAAAATAAGCCATAAAAATTATGAGACAAGTTACAAAATTCCTTTAACTGCATAATTACAAGCTTTTCTCCCTCTGCAACCATCTTTTTTTCCAGCTACATGATGTCAGTGACTCAGACTTTTTAACTGATGCTGAGACCATATGCGATGCTGTCTGCCTGGTATATGATGTCAGTAATCCTAAATCCTTTGAGTACTGTGCCAGGATTTTTAAGGTTTGTAGAGTTTATATTTACAAACCTCTACATTTATATTTCTTCTCACTGACTAAATATTCAGTATCAGTTACCTGACCCATACACTGGTTCTAGTGCTTAAAAGACATTTTCTTTCTAAGTTCAGGTTATATATCAGGATGCCTTAGCAGTGGTGCACTCCTGTTACTCATACAAAGCAAACATCTGCTTTTCTATGTAAACTACTCTGCTTCTAGAAATGTCTGACTTCAGTGCCATGAATATATCCTAATGCTGCTGCAACCAGTGCAGTACAGCCTCTTCCAGGTTGAATGTCTCATACTGTTTCTTTCACTTTTTTTTCTTTAAATTTGCAGCAGCACTTCATGGACAGCAGAATACCATGTTTAGTGGTAGCTGCCAAGTCCGACTTGCATGAAGTTAGACAGGAATATAGTATTTCTCCTGCTGAATTCTGCAAAAAACACAAAATGCCTCCACCCCAAGCCTTTACTTGTAATACTGCTGATGTGCCGAGTAAGGATATCTTTGTTAAACTGACAACTATGGCAATGTATCCGTAAGTACCGGAGCTGTTCTGTTTTCCATGTGCATGGTCACACAGCACCACTCACTGCATGCCATTGTTAGCCACAGGATGGAACTGCCTCACCGAGCTTTAGCAACAGAGAGACATTAATGGCCTCAGTAGAATCTTTAAACTATTTCAAATTGAGGAACTTGCCATATATCCAACACAGAAATCAGTCTCAGCTATTGTTGCTAAGGTGTTTTTGAAGAATTCCGCAGTTCATCCAGCTCATGATGCAAATTCCAACAAACAGGGTTCTGTTTGGTCCGTGCTGGGGATACAAAAAGTATATCAGTTTTCATATCTTGGTATTTTTGAGAGTGAGTTGTACTGTAATCCTTGTTGGTAGCTCAGATTGACAGCTGATTACAAGCAATGGCACCTTAGTGCACAACAGTTCCCCCAGTGCACTGCTTAAAGTACTTCTTGCTTTCAGGGTCTTTATTACTATGTGCTTCAGTTCATTCATCTAATAAATCTTATAATTTTAATAGAATTTTTGTATAAATATCTTTGGACTTCAGGTACAAGATATTAAGCTCAGATTCTCCTTCACTACACATCTCACTGTTGCTAAACTCACTTTACATCTCTTTTTTTGGTGGGTGAAGCTTTTAATATGGTGATGAACTACATAAATATTACAGCAGATGGAGTCTAGTATGACAGCTGACATTTGTTTTAAAATAAATAGAACTAATGTCACTTTCACCCAAAATAATAGGGTATTTTTAATTATTTGAAACTGAATTTACTGAATTAAATCTGTAAAGCTTTAGTTTTGGTTTTGGGGTTTTTTTTTTCTCTTGTGTTCATTTTTTAGCACTGGAATACTGAGAAACCACCAAAGTGTAGCACTGACCAAATGTCTGTCATATCAATATTCCTGCTTCTTCCTTAGTTTTCAAGCATGTCTGTTTGGTAGGGTGGGAAAAACAGAGGCAATGCTCACCCTGTGAAGAGTGCATTCGAAGTGGTAGAAAATGTGGCTTCCTTTCCTTTGAAAAAGGGGTGTTACCTATTGCTGTGCAGACATACTCAGAAGCCTTTAAATGCTTCCCTTTTATGGGAACTTGTATAAATTCAACAAACATTTTCATTCATGTTTGTGCTTTGCTGTTAAGATCTGTATATGGTGGTGATGCCAAAATATCCAAGACACAAAACCTCTAATCTTTAAATTCTGCACAGCTGTAGTTGTACCCTTTCCTCTCCTTACTCATTCAAATGTACCTTTTATTCCTAAATCTCTCTCTTGGTTGTGGCACAGTCCTAATGTGCACCTGATTTGATGAGCAAGATTTCAACTCCTGTCCTTCTGTGTGTTTTCGCAGCCATGCCCGGTTACGCTGTATGTGCGCCTGCAACAGGTGTACATTTTGCATCTGTCAGAACTTCCTCAACTCAGACTTGCTGCAATCTGTAAAGAACAAACTCTTCACTGCAGTTCTTAACAGGTCCTTAACTTTATTTACTAGGTACCAGGTGTGCTTTTAAAATAAAGGGTGTCTTTGAAAAACCAATTGGTAACCTTATATACTGCAGATTTTTCACTCCATATCCACTAAATAGGCCGATACTTTAATAATTGTCGTAGAATTATCAAACTTGGTTTAACTTGGAGGTTCTTCTGAGCTTAGTTCAGTCATTTTTCTGAAACATTACTGATTTGGTTGTTGATTCAGGCTCTTTGTGATTGCAGAAATACTGTGCAGGAATTAAGACTGTGTTTTTAGGGAACTGCTAATAAGTAGTTTCTACAAATCTGTGTCATGTTTCCCACTTGGGACATTACAAGTTTGTCTAGTATTGATTAGAGGTAGTACCTTTTAGATTGCAGTTACACAGGTATTTTCATAAAGGCACAGCTTGACTTACAGCACCATCATGTAACATATTAGATGTTTATAATTGCTAATTTGATATTTGGGAGTTCATAGAATTTCTGTGTGTGTGTGTGTTATGCTTGGTTTACACAAAGAGTGGGCATTTTGTGTTAAAAAATAATCCGGATGTTTTAACATCCAATTCCTCTCTGAGTGAAATGCAACATGTAAGAAGTGGTAAATGCTTAAACATTTGCATTTCCAGATACTTTTGGAAAAACAATTGGTAAAGAGAGATAACTGGTTTTCAGCATTGAAAACAGTGCTATAGCTTGTCCTGTGTGTACTGCAGGCAGTTTGTGACACACAGGATTTACTAACACCTCAGCATTTGTCATCACACCCCAGCAAATGGGAGTTCAAACCAAACAATTGTTGCAGTGCAATGGTTCCATCCTCCATGGCCTTCTCAGAGCCTTAGATGATAAATACGTTTATTTGAAGGCCATGGTTGGAGTATCCTGACATGCTGCTGGACCATGGATGTTGCTACATTTTATAGGTTTCAGATGTAGCTGCTCCATGTAAGTGTCTGTCTCCTTTAAGTGCAAATGGCACACCTATAGGAGATCTGCTGATACACCCACCTACAGCACTGAGAATTTTTCTTGTCAAATACCACTTTAATCCAAGATACAAGTGTTAACCAGAATGAAAATTCAAGGAAGGGTAAAAAACTCATTAGCTTAGGAAAAGACTGAATGAGTGAGGCTCTTCATGCTGCATCTCTTCTACAGCAGTCATCCCATAGACAGAAATCCCTCAAAACAGCAATCTCTTTGCATATTGTCATTCTAAAACTTCATTGAGCAGTCACTACTAGAAAATCCCAGCTCTTCATTATTAAGGCTGAAATCACCTCTAACACATCTTCATTTTTTGGAACTGGTATGGGTTGCTCCATTCGCTCTTGTGGTTTGTTTCTTTGTTGTATGGGGTTTTTTGAGTCCTGCATTAGACATTGAACTTCATTCCTTTGAAGTGCTGTCAGGGTCTCAGGGTACTGAAATCTTTTATTGAGGTTCGGGATGCTGTCATTCCACACCTTATCACCAGGGAATCTGTAACACACATAGGAATCCACTACTGCCTAAAAAGTGTGTAATTCAAGGTGAGGAGAATTCCTCATAGACACTTCCCTCCAGAAAGAATGATTTGCTAGAATCCCCTTGTCTCTCAGTCATTAGGGTTTGTTCCAGGTTTCCAGCATGCTCACTTCATTTCACCACCTTGCTAACCAAACACCTTGCTGCAGGTTATTTACCATTCAGCACATGAGCTGCTGCATAACTGCACATGAGCTCCAGCTGGGATACTGTAAACAAGAGGAAATAGCTCCCATTTGTAGGCATAGGAGGGTAGAGATGGATTTATTGTCTTATAAAAAGCATACATCTAATGATGTGTGATTAGAGAAAGCATTTGGATCAAGAAGGACTTTCTGATTCAGTTCGTTTCTATAACTTCTTATTTTGCCTTCACAAGTGCTTACCATTAGTCAAATAGTTGGGCAAAAGTTAGATAACTGATGGGGGAAGGAGGTTTCTTGCAAGTACTTTATTCTCCTACTCCCCTCCTATTCCCTTATGCTGTGGAAGCTTTTCAGGTAAACTGAAGTTTTTCACACTGGACCCCTTCCTGTGCCCTTTGTTGCTAAGTAACCCCTAAACACTGTTACCAAGGCATGATATAAAATCACATTTGAATATTCCCACCGTAGTAATAAAGGAAGAACATTGCCTCTGTGCAACTGAGAAACCTGCTCATTCCCCCCTCAATTTCTCTTCTGTGGACAAACTTCAGGGGCTCCCCCAAGGCTTGTAGGCTGTCAGAAAGGCAAGTTCAGCTTGGATATTGCTGTGTTGGTTTGAACTGCCCAGAGTCACAATTTATTGGTTCTTTGGGGAAGGAGGCCCAGCATTCAAAGCACTGGACATGCATGTATGAGACTTGCTAATATCCTGTAGTATTTTTATAGTTTTAATTTGTTCTTTCCTTTAGGTGTTCACGTGTATTTGGCTGGCTGGCACTTAATCTCTTTTTACTACATTGTTTTACCAAAAGCAGTCATTCTAACCCTTCCTTTAATGATGAGCTGGTATTTTTGGCTTTTTTTCCCTTGGTTTCAAATCATCCATGTTGCCTTTTGCTTGTACAGTAGTGGCATTTTTCTGTCAGCTAAGTTCATTTCAAAATAAGATGATCCTAATGCATTAGAATTGTGTTGTTCATCAAGGAGACTTCTTGGAGGATGTTTTTCTTCTAAAGTTTTTTAAAACGTTGTGGAATTGAAGTGAAATCCTTCTTCCATATGAAACCTGGTTGTTTCACAAATTATTATTAAGGCTTTGCTTTCTGTGAGAACCTTCCTTCTGTGAAATTAAAGTTAAGACAATACATTATTATTGTATTTTCCTGTAATAATGGGAAAGTTCTAAGAGTATAACCCAGAATTTACCTTTCACTATATGCAGTCTATGCAGTTTTTTTTCCCAAAACTTGTATATTGCCATTTATGTATCTGCCATAAATCTAATTGCAGAAATCTGTCTCTACACTCAGGTGTCACCCAAATTAGGACATTGCTAAATGACATCCCCAAAATGACATTAGGACATTAGAAATTGCTAATTTATTTCCTCCTTCTCTAAGCTTTTTGATACCCCAGACTGCATAGAAATTTGCAAAGCTGTGTCCCCTGATTTCTTTCTGAACAGAGTGTAATGAATTGGCATTTTACATCCATTTTTAGTTTTTATGGATAATAAGATGCATTTAGAGCCTTTCACATTTTGGATGACTAATGCATGGGGGAAGATTCTAACTGCTGGACTTAGTTTGCATCCTAGGAAAATATGTGCCTGAAGGGAAGCTGCAGCAGTTCATGCAGGTTATGTGATGCTTTTGGAATTCAGTTGCTTATATTTAATGCTAAAAGCCTTTGTCAGAGCAGGCTGCTGCATGAACTTGCTTTGAGTTCTGCTGTGAGTAGCCATGTGAGCAGCCTGTTGGCCTCAGCACTGTGCTTTTAAAATCTTTGGAAGTTACTCTAGGAATGTTTTCAGACTTCTGTATTTAAGGATAAACCTTCTGAAACCTGGGAATTATTCTGCTGCTGACCTTAGGAAAAATGTCAGCATCAGCACATAACTCAGCAGTTTTCTGTGTGTACCCATGGCAGGCATGCTCAGTTAACTTCTTAGCAAGTGCATGTGACTAACTTCTTGTGAGTTGTTAAAGTCTCTTGAAAAAAACCTGTTCAGATTTCAAAGAGCTTATTCAACAAGTGACAAGGTACTGGACTCACTGTTAAGGGTGGGTTGAATGAAAATATCCATTTTCTTCTTTTTTTCCAAAATGTGCGTTAGAATCTGAATTTTGTGCCAAAGGCAAAATTCGTATTTCGTATATTCGTAGGCTTTCATATATTTGTGGAAGTAATTGTATGATTAAGTACACACAGCAGCCTGTCTGGAAAGTTTGAAACATCAATCTTATTATTAATAGCCAAGAGTTTGAAATACAGCTTCATTTATGAAGTCCTGACTACTATTCTCTGTGTGTATAAGACCACATCTATTTAGATGTTTTACCCTTGGAGAGAATATTTTTTTCTAATTCAGGGATACTCTTTTACTAACAAGGCAGTAATAATTTCTTCCACTGGTGAAAATTAGTTTCATAAGCACAACTAGACTGAAATAAAGTTTGAACGTTATTTTTTGGAAAGGTAGAGTTTTTCAGTGTGTATTGAAAAAGGTTTTTGTGCATTGTAGCCACCTTCATGTCAAAGAACCTGCACTAGAAACAAATATTGATCTTTTTTATTATCTCAGATTTTTTTTTGTTCCTTTAATGGCAGCTAAACAATATTAGAGATTAAAGTTGTAAAAATGGATTTTATGACAGCATAAGGAACATTGAAAGAAGAAAAATTGGACGTTTATGAAGTTGTAAAGGGGTTAGACATCCATAATGTTCTTAATTTCAGTAAGCATTTTGAACTTTGGATTTTTGGTCTTGAGACAGAGTAGATTTCTTTGAAGTTGTAAGACAAGTCCCTGTCTCAAATTAGTTCCTTATTTAAATGAAAGAGTCTGCTATTGTTAGGCTTAGAAAAGGGATCAAAGCCAATTTAGTCTCCCTTTAGACATTACAAGTGGATTTTATCTTGGCTGAGAACATATTAATTGTTTTTAGAAGGATGAAGCGTGCTCAGCAAGTTTTTTGCATACTATTAAATATGAACATGTGCAAAACAAGGCAAATTAAAGATGGAATCAGAAAATATACATGTGAGAGATGGTGCTTTATGAGGCAATGCAAAAGCATTAATTTGCAATTTAAACATTGATTTGCATATTTAAAGTATGGGGTTTTAAATTGTACAAATAATTGGGCATTTGAATTAACCAAATTAAACTGGAGACTTGTTAGTTACACAAATACTCATCCCACAGTAGAGTAGGCACTGTGTACTGTCCAACAGAGCTTGTTGTGTAATCTAGTAAAATCATGTTACCTACATTTTACATACACAGATTAGTTTTATAATTTACAGATCTGAAGACAAGGATTTTACAGCCTTTTACTAAGAAATGACCCCAAACTACCACTGTAGTGATAAAATACAGTCTTGGAGTTCTCAGCAGTCGTGGGATCTCATCAGTTTTACGGCTGATGTGCGTGTGGTGCAGGGGATTGCAGTGTCCTCTGGGACACGTGGAAGTTGAGGCTGTGGAGATGGAGTGGGAAGAGAAATCCGGTTTCTTAAACAGGTTTCTCTGTCCTTAAAGCAGTGGCATTTAGCTACATGAAATCATACATTTTACTTAGCTTATTAAAAGCACAAACTTGATTTGTTTCTGGTTTTCCCCAAGCGCTAAGTTTTCAACAGCTGCACAAGAATCAGGGGCTAGGTGGCTATAAATCAGAAATTCTCCTGGCTTTTTGATTTGAGAGGGTTGCTGTTGTTGAGCCATGCAATGAACTGCACTGTGCATGTGTGAAAAGGTTAAGAGCCTACCTAGCTGAGGTGGGGGCCATGCTGTTAGCAGACGAGGAGAGCAGGATTATGCAGCAGGTGCACGCCGTCCACTCTGTAGAAGATTCCATCTTCATGGAGTCATCTCTTGGTCCACGTTTGCTTGAAGACAGGTAACAACAGCCAAACCCAGGTGACTTTGCCATTGCCTTTTCCCTTTCTTCCCCTCAGCAAGCCACTTGAGATCCAGTTTGCAGAGACTTTGTCAAAACTAGCTGTAGAAAAACTAATGCTTGCAGGAATTCTTGGATTTGGTCTGTTCTATAACCCAGCAAGACATTATTAAATAAGATCAGGGTTTTTTAGACTAAAGAGCAGCTGTGTGTGCATCAAAGAGCCTGTTCTTCAGCATGTGGTATGGCAGAACTCTGATTAACTATCTGGCTGATATGGCTCCTGCAAAAGCCCACTAAAGCATATCTAAAACTGGTTTTGTGTGTTTTGATAGCAAGTAGCAATTCCTGTTCTGTTAAACAGCTTGTGAGCTACAGCTCTGTAGTTCTCACTCTATGAACTCCTGTGTGTGCTTAGGATCTCTGCTTCTTTCCTTAACCCTCCTGCAGCTTCACTGAGTAACCCATGGTGATTAACACAGGCTAAAACATGTAGGCTAGTGAAGTTCTGTTCTAAGCTCTATCTTTAAAGCAAACAAACAAAAAAATCAACTTTACTACTATTTAGGAACTTCTGTGCTTTGAATTACAGCATTTATGGTAACTTGTTTTAAATGGTAGCTCCTGCATTCTGGTAAGCTGTCATACTTCAGACTGCTGTCAAGGGTGGCCAGCCTTGCTTAACTGAGCATGTTCACAGACTTCTTGCAATATTTGGAAGAGTTGGGTCATTGCCTGTTTCCATTGCCATGTGAGATGTGGCTTTTTCTGTCATACAGTCACTCCATACTGTCTTTTTCTGTTGGTGCCATCCTCACTGCTTGTTTCGCTCGCACTCTCTCTTAGCTTTCAGCTTGGTGTTGGATGACTGTTTCTGTTGCTGTTCTTGTGACTACTGGGAAGAAAGGGATTTAAAATGGTTTGATTCTAGCTTTTGGAAAAATATTACTTGCTACTTGTCAGTAAACTTTTTTGGTGGGTAGAATAAGTAGATATTCAACTGGACTGGGAAGTTTTTCATGGAAAAGCAGAAATATTAAACTCAACATTTAGAAAAGAAAGAAAGAAAAAAGGATTTTGCTGTACAGAGTTGTTCTCACTATGAGTTATTAATTATTAGTAGCTATTTTTGTTTTCCTTTCCTGAATGCTTGCTGCTACTCTCAAAGGAGATACCCTGCGTTCCCCACATCCATGAGTAATGATCTGCTCCTGCATTTCTCCTCAGCCATGTGAGCGCTCTGACTTCAGGGAGACTGGATGTGGTCAGGGCTGCAGATCAAATCCTGAGCTTTAAGAAAAGCAAAATGACTGTAAAGTGCTCGTAAGGCTGAATTGTGAGCTGCTTGCCTGTGACAAGTGTAGTGATGAATTTCCAAAAGCAGAGTAGTTTAGCACAAGCTGTCTGGAGTTCCTGTCATGGAATTAACCTGGTTTTGTGTGTGTGTTAAATTTCAGGCATGTGACACAAGCTGACCTCAAGAGCTCAACGTTCTGGCTCCGAGCAAGTTTTGGTGCTACTGTGTTTGCAGTTTTGGGTTTTGCCATGTACAAAGCACTACTAAAGCAGCGATGATCTGAGAAGAAGCACATCAGGCCCTACCAAATAAATAAATAAAAAACCACTTTTATGTACATTCTGAATGCTTTAAATTCTGCTAGAAATATTTATATATGCAGAGTTACTTTATTAATATTTGTAATTCATGCTTAAGATTATTTTAAATTATAGCTCCAACTACAGTATTGCATAATGTGTGGAAAAAAAGGAATTGCATCTTAACAGCCAGCTAAAATGGCTTAACTTGTGAGGCCAAAAGGGAATTTGTTGTAAATAATCTGTATATATTAAAGCAAGTAAGACATTGCTTCCCAAAAACCTATTCAAAATACTGTTCTTAGATGTTCACCATGGTGACATTCTAGTGTATAGGTGAAACTCATTTTCAGTAGAGTAGACTCAACTCAAGGATCATACGTCCTCAAGGATTGCTTATTTATTTCACATTCATCTGAAGTGACTTCATCTTTTGGGACTATAAGCTATACCAGGCAGAATTTGTGATTTTCATTCATATTTTTAACTGATGAACAAATTTGCCCCTCTAATCACGTATTTCAGGAAAGAGTCACCTTTGCTGTCTTGGCCTATGATTTTGTATTTTACATGACCAGTGACATATTTAGAGTCTGGTCTTTCTTTTAAAAAGAAAAAAGTAAACTTTGAAAACTGCCAGATCAACTTCATATGCTGTGTGTAACCTGTGGTTTTCATGTTTCACTTTTCACTATATTGTGTTTTATAACCCTCATAAATCAGACAAGCAAATTTTGTATGTTATAAACAGTTATAATTTGGAAAGTGTTGCAGTTTAATTTCTCACATTGCTCAGTCATACTCATTGAAAGCTGTGTATAAGAGAAAACTGCAATAGTACACAGTGCCTATTCTACTGTAGTATGTTACTTGCATGGATCACAGTGCATTCTGTAATGGGCTAGAATTACCTATAGACACAGCTTTTTTAACGATCAAGTAAACCAAACATTAAATTCCTCATGACAAACCTATTTTTCCATTGCTGGCCTTTTCAAGTATTTCAATAAAATAACTGTGTACTGTGTCTGTGTTTATCTTTTTCTTCTTTTTCTTTACCTTCCTGTGCCCCAAAAAGTGGAGTTTAAAAAAACTTTGTCCTTTATGTGTATGGATGCTGCCAGTGCCCTCACTTATTGGAGGTTACATATCTTGGCAGTGCAGCTTTTCTCATGCCTCTATTAGAAGTTTATTTATGATTTACAGCAGAAGTGCCTTCTATGATACTTTAAAGCTGAAATGCAAATAGTCAACCATGAACTTCGTATTTACTGTGAAGGACAAAGACTGGGCGAAAAGACCAAATGGTACAGTGGGGTTTAGGCAGCTGTGGGCAGTGAATTGGTGAATATTTTCGTGTTGATTAAACAGGCTCCAGCAGTGCGGCGTTCGCGGGGAGCCGCGAGGAGTCCCGGGATGCTCCCGAGGGAATCCCCCGAGAGAATCCCCCGAGGGACCCCGGCCCGCCCGGGAGCGGCCGCCAGGGGCGTTGTCCCACGAGCTCACGGGGCCGCGCTGAGCCCGGGACCAGCGGGAGCGGGAAACGGCCCCGTCAGCCCGGCCCGGCGGGAGCGGCTGTTCCGTGTGGAACGGCCCCGTCAGCCCGGCCCGGCGGGAGCGGCTGTTTCATGTGGAACGGCCCCGTCAGCCCGGCCCGGCGGGAGCGGCTGTTCCGTGTGGAGCGGCCCCGTCAGCCCGGCCCGGCGGGAGCGGCTGTTCCGTGTGGAGCGGCCCCGTCAGCCCGGCCCGGCGGGAGCGGGCTCTGCGGCTCCCCCTGAGGGAAGCGCCCCTGCCCTGAGGCGCTGCCTGCCCGCCCTCACGGCCCGAGGCGGCTTGCACAGGTGAGGGACAGCGAACCCCTGCCTGCTTATATAAAACAGGCCTTCCACAGTGGTCTGGGGACGGACAGGAATTTTTTTAGGGAAGAGCATACAAGTCTTGGTATCCAGCTCTGCTCTGGCCTCATACAGGCACAGTGTCGATGTTCTCTGAGGGAGCCCTGGTGCCACCGGCCAAGTCCTCCTGGATCCGGTGAGGATAAGAGTTACTGTGAGGGGAAATTCTTTTTCTCATGGAGTATATAATGAAGAATGTCCAAAATAACAACTTCTTTCGTTGTATTTTCCACAACCAGACTCAATTTCTTGCTGCTCAGTCTGATGCATGAATTGCCTGACTATGGTGTAAAGTCACTGAGTGGACAAAGACCTTGATTCATCTTCCTTGGAGACACATCCTTCACCCTTCAGCTTTGACCTCTTGTCTGAAAGCTTGTCAGTTCAGGATTAATAGTAAGCAAGACTTAATTTTATGTTGGAAATTAACCTTGAGTTACTGGTTGGTCTCCATTTCAGACAATTTGTTTAGCAATGTTCCTTTTGTTTAGGAATGAACTTGTGTTGTGATCCCAGCAGGTGACAGGTAGAAACAAGCAGACACATCTTAAAATACCACAAGGCTGACCTGACAGGAGAGCTCCCTTTTAAGACAACTGCCCCAAAAAGGGGTTAATGGCAGATTTAATTATTTCCCTAACTGTAACCAAAAAGACAATTCAAACCAGCTGCAACCAATAACAGTTACAGCGGCAGAAGAGGGCTGCAGGTGGAAAGACTAGAGTGCTTTTCCAGTGCTGGACTTGGAAAGTCCTAAGTACAACATGGAATGGGAGGGTCAGGAGGAATGGTCTTTCAGCACAAGTTAGAAATCACAGAAGAGGTTGGACTTTATTTTTTCTCACTATTCCTTCACTTTGGGAGGGAGAGTACTCATGAGTCAGGGGAAGCCAAATGATAGCACATATAGTCTAATTCATATTGGTTCTGAAAGGTGTTGTCCCAGCACAAGGAGTATGATCCTCAAAGAGTCCTTTACCACTGTTACCTTTCGGACTTGAGTTTAAGCCCCTTGTCTCAAACCATCTGTGGTCCTTAGAGGTTTTTAGCTGTTTTCATGAGTCTGAAGGGGTTAATCTGACAGGTCTGATCCAGTCCCAGCTGTGTATGTGCTATCTAGTTTCCTCCTAAGGTTGTGTTTGTGTGCAGCATTTTGGGCTTTTGATCCGAAATGCTGCATTTTCCTTCAGAAGTTGCCTCCCAAGTCTGGCCACCTTGCTGAGCTCTGGTATGGAAATCAAGCTGGGTTTCTCCACATAGTTCCAATTGTCAGAATTGGAAAGTTTTGTAAAAGCCCTTTGGGGCTACTTTGGGTGGAGAAAGGACCAGTGAACAAACTGTTTAGATTCCATCCAGAGGGCTTAGCTAACAGCTGTTGGCTGGGTCCCTACTTTGAGGGGGGGTTATTGCATATTCATGAGCTGACCTTTTGAGCCACTTCCAGTGCAGGGAGGATGTACATCTACATTTTATTTGCAGTATTTAGAATATAAAAGTTGCCTATATGACTGAGTGTGAAAATAGATGGGGATTTATTATCTCAAGTCCTTTCTGTCTGCATTTCTTCTGAAGCCCTTCCTTCTGTCTGCCTCTGCTCTGAGGTGGCCCACAAACCCCCCAGTTTATCTAGCAATTACTGTCTTCCAAGGTAGAGTCACCAGGGTATGCAGTGGGGAGAAATGGCATTCTAAATTAAGAGCCTCACACACTTGCAAGATGATAATTTGTCTGTAACAAAACTCCTCATTAAAATACTGTTAATTTCCTTTCTGTGGCAATTATAGCACAGCACTAGCTCATATGTGCAATGTGCAGAGATATTTCCCTGAAAAAAAAAAATTCCTATCATTACCACTAGTGAAAAACAGTCTTTAGAGGTGAAAAATGAACTTGTAATTTTGCAGCAATTTCCCAATTTAGTGGGAGTTTTGTGTTAAGGTAAGGAGTTTTGGGGGTTCTCCCTGTTGTTGATTGCATTCATATTAGACCTCACAGTTGGCATTTTCCCACTAGCATCTGAAATCAGAGATGATACAGTCCCCAACAGAGTGGAACCTGTTACCCCTGAAATTCAGCTCATTTATGCCCTCTTTACTCTAAAAACTCGTTTCTCTCCTCCCTACAGACATCTTTAAATGACTGCTGTTTCTTTCTGTTGGCATAGCATATTTTTGCTTATCCATCTGTTTTGAAGTTTTGATGAGATTTAGTTTTTCAATCAAAAAGAGATTGTTTGTATAATCACTGTTTAGTGCCTGGAATATTTTGGCAGGAGTGGTGTTGTATGAGTGAAGTGGGTTAGTGCTTCTCAGAAGTGCTGAATTGGGTATCCTGTTCTTATGCTTCAGGAGAGCGGGCTGGACAGGCTCTAGACCAGCAAGAAATGGCTCAAGGAATTGCCTTTAAATGTGCAGAAGGTCTGCTCTGTTTCTCTGATGTCATTGAGGAGGCAGAAGCCTCCCTGTTCATCAGTTGAACTGAAGACCTCAGAAGACCTTTTATTTTGTTGTCATTTTCCTACCTGAATCCTGAGCTAGGAAAGTTCTGTTCAGGTCCAAGGGCTCTGGTTTTACTTCTCTGCTGTATGCTCTGCTACTGCAGGATGGAAGATCCTGCTCCTTTTTCAGAGGTATTCTAGCTTATTTGTTTTACTTTTTGGTTTTGTGGTTGGTTGGTTTTTAAACAGATTGTAGAGAAAAGAGGGACTTCCAGCTTGGTTCTGTACTTGTGGCTGAGGTATGTCTGATCTGGTACTGGACCTTTCCATCAAGGAAACATGGCCCATGGTGCTGGACTCTGCTCTGACTGCTCTGTCTGGCTTTTAGCAGAAAGCAGAGGCACGGGCACCATGTGGATCAGCCCGGCTCTGCACGCCCTTCCCCCTTGCCAACCTGCTATTTCTGTACTTCTTTGGAAGAAGCTAAAACTGCTGGATTTTTGCCGGCAGTCAAGGCATTCCTCAAGTTCCTAATCCAGGCTCCAGATGGTTAAGTTGCCCATCCTGACATATAGGAACAAATAATTATGGTAAAAGATGTAAAACCCCACACCAGCCCCTCACGGTGAGACTGTGGGACAGACGAGTCGCCGGCAGAGAGCTCCGATGAACCGGCGCGTCCGGTCACCTGTCCGCGGGCAGAAGGGCAGGGCTAGGACCGGCGGGGCCCCGCCGCAGGGCCCGCCCGGTGCCGGCCACGGCCGAGCCTCTGCGGGTCGCCCCGTGGGAGGCGGTGCCGGCCGTGGGCAGGGGCCACCCGGCGCTGCTCGCCCCGCCGCCGCTTAGCCCGCATCCTCGGACGTGCCGCAGCTCCGGGCTCTGCCTCGGAGAGCCCCCGGGGCTCCCCCCGCGCCGCGAAGGGCGGACCCCCGTCCCCGGGCGATGGCTCGGGGGAGGCGCCGGTCGTGCCCGGGCGGGGGGCAGCGCCCGGCCGCAGGGGCGGGAGGCGGGGAGGGGTCACTGCCCCGGCCGGCGCTCGGCCGCCGGGATGCCGCCCGCCGGCGCTGCCCGCGCTAAGTGGATGTTCCGCGGGTGGAGGATTTCCTCCCCTCCCGGCTGCGGGAGTCATGAAGGCAGGCTCGTCTGCGCTTGAAAGTTTGCCAAGCAGCAGCTAGGTTTAATTTCTTTAAGGATCTGGGGAGAAGAGGGGCGGGGGCTGGAGGGGGACCGTTTCCAAGCATGGGAGACAGGCTGCCGGAGCCTCACGCCAGCTCTTCCCCTGCTGTGGCTGCCAGCTCGGAGGCGGAAGAAATCGAGGTGCTGGACTCCGAAGATGTCCTACCTATGGCCGCAGAGGATGTAAGTTTCCTTTGCTCGGTATCTTCTCCCCTTTCCCCCGGGCCGGGATAGTCGGCTCAAGCTATTCATAGCTGAAGCCCGGGATGGGCACAGGAGCAGCGCCGGTGACCCTGCGGGACCGGGGAAAGGCACGGTCCCCGCCGCCCTCCCGCCGCCCTACGCGCCTTCCGCCGCTGGGTGTCTGCGGGCTCCAGCAGCCGCCGGGCCGGCTCCGTCCCCGGGGCCGCAGCTCTCGTCCATCCAAGCCCCGGCGGCCCGGACAGGCTCCCGGCCCTCTGGGTGCCCGTGTCCGGTGGGGAGATGCCGGCGGGTGGCGGCTGACCGGGCAGGGGCATCGGACTGCGCACGGACGCGACTCTGGAGCCCGGAGAGGGGCTGACGCCTTGGCTCGAGAGTCACAGCCACCCTGAGAGTGACAGATGCGAAACGCTCCCGCTCTCGGGAGCTTCTCCGTCTTCCAGCCCCCGAGCAGCAAACAGTCGAGTAAGTTTTCTCCTCGGCTCGACAGGGCTGATGGCTTCTCTCCACCCTCCGAGTCTGATGGCACGTGAGGGTGGGATAACTTGGCACCGGCTCTGCTCACCCAGCCCAGAAGGACGCGAAGGGGTCCTGCGCACTCCAGATCTGCTCCTGCCGTGCTGACCGGCAGTCCCTGCGGAGCTGAGGCAGTTGTTCTGCATCTGCCGGACTCGGAGGCAGGAGCTCGCCGTGCACCTGTCTAGGAGGGAGTGAACGTGAGAGATCCTGCATTCCTGGTGCATCCCAGGACTGCTCACAGCTCTCATTCCCAGCAAACTCGGCTGGGATGAGGACTGCAAAGTGTCTGCTCTGTCTGCAGTGGTAAGTGCAGGATCTGTTCCAGCCTGTCAGACATAAAGCAAAGATACTGAATGTCTTTCTGAAGCGGGCTCTGGCTCGGGTCTTGCACCATTCTAAAAGGGACACTTGGGAGCTGAACGTCCAACAGTGGCGTATCCCCTCGGCCCTCTCTCTACCTTTTTGGTGCTGCTGGAGGAAGCTGCCCAGGCATGCTTAGGGGCAGAGCCTGCTCTTCACCACCCAGCCCTTCTTTCTTAATCACCTAGAATTCGATTGCCGTTGGATTTTCCTCCCAGAGGGGAGCGGAGGAAGTGCAGTTGCTTGCTGGAGCTGCATTCTCCAGTCTGTATTCCTGAGTACAGTGCAGTCAGGAGGGAGCGTGTGATGCAGTTTGGCCTCCGCTACAACACTGCCAGACAGTCCCAAGAGGAGATGCTTGACTCGGGGGTGTGTGTAGCTTTGACAGAAAGGGTGGCTTTCTAGGAGCTTTCCCAGTCCAGGTATCCAAATCCCATTGCTTGCTTATGTCAGACTGTGACCTTTTCTTCTCTGACAAACTTTGTGCTTGTCTGGATGGTCCTCCAAGAAAGATTTCCTGTTGTGATACACGTGAGCCCCTTGGAGTTGCTCCAGCCTCTACACAAACACAGCCATTAGCAATACAACCCTGCCAGGGGGCCCAGGAGATGCTGAAATGCTGAGTGCCTGGCAGGTTCCTGGGACAGGAACTGTCCCTGATGAAGTCTAGATTCTTATCCCAGTTCTGCTGGTGCCTTCCTGCTTGACCTTGAGGTAGGACAGCTTGGGTCAGATCCAGCTTGCAATGTCTTGCCATTACTTGCATTTTTATTTGACTCTGGTACCTTGTTTTCTATAATCAACAAAACTAAAGCCTGCAGCTGCACTGGTTATGGGAAGCTGCTGAGACCTGGCAATAGATGATGTCACAGAAGCCTGAGGTATCATGTATCATCTGCAAGTCAGAAAAGCAGGAAGTGGTGTAAATGCCCTCCTTCTACTCCACCAAGGTTTCCTGCTGAAACAAGCAGGCTACAGAGCATCATCTCTGAAAATTTCAACAGCTCTGTGCTACTCTGTGCCCTCTGAGACCTAACTGGGGGTTGATTTTTTGTTGTTGCTATTACATCTGAAAGCCTGATGGAAGCTCTGGCTTGACCAGCAAGAACTGACACAAAGTCAGTTCTTTATGTGTTATTAACCACAAAAATATAACACAGTGGAGGTTTGGCTGTCACAGCCTTGACAGTGTGTAACATCTCAGCTGTGATGTCATTGTAGCTCTCAGAGCAGCATTCCATAAAGCCAGGATTCACAGTCCCAAAGTGTTCTGTTTAAAGTGCTGGGCTGATTTATGATGATAAATGAGAGCTTATAAATGGAGAGAGACATGGGGAGGAGGGGAGCCAACAACTTAACTAATCAAAAGGAATTCAGTGGCCTGATACCCCACTGTCTTTCCAGTCAATTCTGCTTTAGATTTGCCTACCATGTGAAAGGAAATGTTCTTCCAGGACTAGATAAGACTCTCACTAGATTTCTGCTTTGCTAATAGCACTGTGAGGAGATTTGCTTCTAAGAATCTGGTATTTGTTTTACTCAATTTTTTTTCTGGGAAGGTGAATGAGGCAGAAAAAAACAATGGACCTGGAAATGTGCAAATGTTTCTGGGGATCCAAAGCCAGTGGTTACCTCAGTGCTGCCCCATGGAAGTTGCTGTCTTTTCAATTGGCCCATAAATCCAGGATAGATGACAGCCTTAAAGAGTTCATTAGGAATTTCCACTGCTTCATAGGACAGTGAGTCAGCAAGTCTGGGTCAGCAAGGGAGGTGAGTTGACATCAGTCTCTCTACAAAGCATAAATCAGAGCCAGTTTCCAGCTTATTTTTTCTGTTTCCAAGTGACAACGACTTGTGGAGTGTTCCTATGGTTGTGAACATTGAAGTGGAGCTTCCTCCTATATAGCATTTTTAAGGCAGATCTGATAGAACAAAAGATAGAACAAATTCTTGCAGTGGGCTCTCTCTAGCCTTCATCCCACCTTGCACAAGAGGAATTACCTCTTTTTCAGATGTGGACATGTGAGGTTCAGAGAACTGCTGGGTTATCAAAAAGCCTGCAGAAAGGCAGAGTCAGGAGCAGGCAGGAGACAGGGCTCTGACAACCCAGCAAAGCAACTGATGGGTCAGTGTTGGGCCACAGGATCTCAGAAAGTGATCTGGAAAAACATTGTTAATTCATCTCTTCCCTCAATATATACAGAGCTTTCTTGATCTCTGTGAGTAAAAACTGTTTTTTTCCTTGCTTGCCTGCAAATAGACAAAGTGGGAGAAAACAGAATTAACACATGAATGTTTTGAGTTCATCCTCATTTGGATTTGTAAATGAAAACTGTTCTCCCTGTGTTTGGTAGATTCCCCTTCCTCCTCCTCCGGAAGGGTAGGTGATTCTGGGATGAAGAAGGATGTTGGAAATGGCATTAAATCATTTGGTTATTTCTGTGTTAGAATATACTTCCACAGTTTACTACATGTTAATGTCATTGCTCTTATACCTTCTTTTTATTCTTTTTCCTCCCTTATGCTGCCTCTCAGCACTGGAAAGCCCTATTTGATCAGGTATGTGAACAACTGATGTATTCTCTCTGTCTTGTGAGCAAAGAGCCTAACCTCTGTTTCATTTCCTCTGTACTGTCTTTCCCCTGCATTTAAAATACAGCCTAGGAGTAATGTGCTGCATGTTCCCAGTTCCCAGGATGCTGGTGTGCAAGTCATCATTATCACAGCTGCTTTGGGCCCTTCTCAGTTCCTCTGCACAGTAGCCAGGGACAGGAGTGAGCCCACCCCTGGCAGCACAGGGGCTGAGCCAAGGTGCTGCAGCAGGTGCTCTGTTTCCTGCCAGTTGTGCTGTCCTTGCTTGTGGATTAAAGGATCTTCTGCTCTTTCAGGCAGGCAGGCAAAGACCTGTAAAACCAGCACAGTGTTCTTTGAAATGGCTCCCCAGCTGCTAAACTGACTTCTGCAGAGTTACATCATCCAGGCAAGACCTGCTGCTTTAAACTTGCGCAGGATTTGCAAAGAATCTGTTTCTGTACCAAAGGCTGTGGTTGTGTCAGGTAAATGCCTTGGGCCAGATCTGTAGCTGGCTGAAGTCAGCAAAGCTCTGAAGAGCTCCAAACTATAGCTGCTGAGATTTTGGGTTGTGGGTTCTAATTTGTAAATTATGCTTTTAGCTGCTTTAACTGACATGTTTGCTTTGTGATATCCCTTCCACCTGCCGGGTTGAAATGTGTAGCAACTATAAACAGGGATTTTTCTAGGGTTGATTTGCTTCTAAACTGCAGCACTCTCTTGATGTCATAAACTTTTGTGCTGTTGTGTGTGCATGGAAATGTCACCTTCTGTAAGGGAGCTTCCTCTGACGCTGGCATCATCCTGGCAATAAAATTCGGATGGGATTTCATCCCTGCTTTATGAAGCGATAATCTCGCCTCTGTGTCTGGCTGAACTACAAAGCCAAAAGCTGCGGCGCAGCCTGCGAAAGGATGTCCTTGGAACCCTGGGGGTCCTGTTATCATCCAGCTATTAACTGAGGCTGCCTGTTCTGGGGACAGCTCATTTATACACAGTTAGCCGTGACCAACTGCTAATCCACGTGTCTGGACTGCAGCAAGTTGGCTGTGGTACAGTCAGCGGACGGCTGGGAGTTGTGTATTATGATTGTTGATCACACCTAAATTGTGTGGTGTGTTTGAATCTGCTGGGGCTCATAGGGGATGCTGCCACTGAAAAAGGTGGATGCACAATAAATTGCTTGTGGTCTGGGCAGAGTGTTTGTTCCAGCTGCTTTGAATTCTCCTGTCTCCAACACTGGCCCTAATTTGGAATCTTATTCTACAAGCATCCTTTGAAGTCATTGAGTCCTTGTGGGACGGGGCTGTTGGCTGGTAGCTACCTCGGGCTCAAAGAGAGGAATCTGTAATTTCCCATTGGACTTGCTTGAATAGTAGATGGGATTTTTTTCTTTCTTTTTTTTCTTTTTATGGGAAGGGAGTGTTTGACTGTTGGATGTACAGAACATTAGCCCAGTAACAATGGAACAGGCTGTAAAGACAGACCTTCAATAATTAGCTGTGTTTCAATTAGGGCTGCAGCTGAATTTTAAACCTTGTCTGTAAGGCTTTATTATCAAAGAGACTGCAACCTGTGACAACTACACATAAGTCCTGAATAAATCAATAATGTCCTTGTTGCCTGTGGGCAAAGCTGACGTCTTCCTGGAGCATTATATCAGCAAAGCAATGCAATTAGTCCTGCAGTGAATTGCAAGATGCTGTTTGTCATGGAACAATGTTGCTATTCCCATCAGCAATGTGCTCAGAGGAAAGGGGAGCACTTTGTTTAGCTCTGATTGGCATCCATGTGAAAGATGAGGACAGTCTTAATAACTGGAGAAAGCCTGTGTGTTGACACTGGGAACAGTTGCAGCTCTCCCTGGGAGTCAGGACCTGGCTGGGTGTGCACTTGGAGTGGAAATGGGTGGCCCAGGGTGCACGTGCATTTGTGACTCATGGAATAGGACTGAGGTTTGAACCACCCTCTCAGCTGAGATGTGTGTGCCTCTGCACTCACCACCTCCCAGGAGAGCAAGAGAAGGCTCTGGAGAAAGTGTTAAGAGTAGTTGGGAATTTACAGGCTGGTAGGCTGCAAGTGGCTTGTTGCTGTTCTACTCCATCATCCCAGAAAACTGTGAAGAAGAGGTCAGCACACAAACACACAGCCTTTCAGAGGGGAATGAAATTATTATTAATGCTTGGGGTTTTTTTCTCTGAGGAAGTATTTTTAAAACTTTTATTTAAGTTTACTGACAAAAAAAAAAAAAGGCAGCAGGTTTCTGTTTAGACATACAAAATTTAAGGGGTTTGGGTTTTTTATGATCCCCCCTCCCCAGGTTAAATTAAAAATTCAAAACTTCTTGATGGAAAAATTGCTGCTCAGGCATAAAGCAGTGCTTTTTGCTTGGTTATTTTAGGAGAGGGGAATGACTGACCATGTTTTCTGTAGGAATTTTTTATTTGTTTTGATCCAGCTCTAATATGTCACACCAGGAACTGTCAGTGACGCCAGCCAAGATCTTCAGCCACTTGCAGATTGATTTATTTAGGAAGTAAAGGAACTTAAATTCAACAAAAAGTCAGACCCAGAACTGCTGCCTATGCTCTGAGGTTCAAAGAAGCCCCTCCCAGGACAAAATCCTGACTACACTGAAGCAAGTACCAAAATTCCTCCTGGATTTAGTGGGGTCAGCACTTCACCCAAGAGTTTGGGAACAGGCAGACTCACAGCTCTTCAGTGCGGCAGCCAGACAGTTACAGTTCAGCTGCTGCCTCATACTGTGCTTGCAAGATGTGGTTTTTATTACGAGGCCATGGCCCTTGGGCAGCTCTAACTCACTTTTATATGGTAACTTTTATAGGGATTCATGCATTTATTTATTGTGCTCATAAACACTCTCCACCCCCCCACACACATTAGCTCTGCATCTGCTCCCTTCTGCAGAGCCTGCACCATCATTGTGTGCTCTGTGCTGTGAAGAATCTGAGCTCTGAGCAGAGCAAGCTCTCTCTATCCCTCTGCAATCACTTGGGGTTTTCTTCATTTGTTCTTCAGTGGCCAAAGCCCCATTTTTTTGTTAATCTTCTGGTAAAGTTGAAAATGCGACAATCCCAGGAGCAGCTGCTGACAGTGTCATGCTTCTCTGTGCTAATGAGATTTGTTAATTGCCTTGCACTCAGACATGAGAACATCTCCCAGTCCTTGCTGAAGCCAAGTTGCCTGGTGGTTGGAGAGTGAGTCTGCAGATGAGTGTCCTGAGGGGCTGTTCCTGCTTTGCTATGTCCTCCTCCAGGGCCTCGGGTGCAGTTCTTTGCCTCCATGTCCCCAGTGCCCTGCTTTGGCAATGACTGCAGCTTGTTGGTGTTAGCCAGCCCTTGGCTATCTAGGACAACAGTGTTTGTTCTTGGGACAGACCTGCCTTCTGAAGGTGGATTTTAACCTTGTTAAATGCTTAGAGCTTGTATCATCTTCTCTGTTTCCCCATCCCCATGGCTGCTGAGATTTTGAGGGTGAATTAGCATTATCAGCCCTCATCTTGGAGTTCTCACTTCTTCTCACCCATACCCTGGTTTGTAGTCATGACAACAAACTTGTTTTAAATAGACACACTCAAAACTCTACAAAAAGACCCTCCTCACTGCCTCAACACCTTGATCCTATTGCTTGTCAATCCAGGCTGTGTTTTTGTTGCAGCTGCTTTAGAAATCCTAGATTCGTCCCTGAGACTTGTACGTGGGTGTGATGGCAACAGATGAACAGAGTTTATGGGGAATGCAGAGAGATGCCAAGTTACCCAGTCTGTGTAGGCAGCTAATGGAAAACTTGAGCTCAGAACAAGGCTGTAGAGATAGACATGCACTTGCCAGGAAGAGTTCAGTTGCTGACACTACCAGCAGTGGGTGCAGCTGAACCTGCTCCACCATGGTCTCATAAAACATTAAAATATGCTTTTAAAGATGCTGACTTTGCAGCTGCCTTAAATCCAGGGCTGGTTCCTGCTTAATTGAAATTGCAGAGCAATCCATAAAATTGGGGCAGCTATTATCATGGTTGGTGGTAACTGAGGAAGGGAATTATTTTGAACTTAATGATCTTTTATGTTAACTGTACCTCTTCTCTGGGTAGCCTTTAGCACAGGCAGGCAGAGCTGTTTCCCACACTGTAAAAGAAATTCCAGTTTATTTACTGGGGCACTGTTGAGCTAAACATGACCCTTCACTTCGAAAAATTTCCCTGTCTGCTGTTGCTGGCAAACCCCTGCCAGCTGTGGCTGCAAGACTCCTCCAGGCAGGTCTCACTGAGCTGTAGGCAGTGGTTTGTGCCTTGAGATGTCACCTCTTTCTCTGACAACTTGTGTCTCACTGCTGGTTTGTTGGATCACTGGGAGCAGGTGGAGCACAAACTGTGATATAAAGAATAGGAAATGATGGCAGTATACAGCAGTATAGCCAGGGGGGTTGAGCCCAGGGTTGTGTGTAGCCTTGAAGTCCTTGCCTGAATTTTGGACTATTGCTGCCTTTTTAGTGCTCATTGGGACATTTATCCACATTTAAATGGAGTGGTGCTGCAGATCGGAGGCTGTGGAAACTGAGATTAGGAAATAGTCATCAACTTGTTACTTAATCCCTGAGGTGACTGGGGCATCAGAGGTGCTGGTGGGAAGGCTGTCCATGGTGTAAGAGATCAGCATCCAGACCCCAAACCAGCGTCTGCCTCATCTGCCATATCAGACACTTCTGAGAGTGTGACAAGAAATGTGTCCTCTTCTCCCCCTCCGCCAAGCTGTGCATTGTAAAGGGGAGAGACATTTTAAAATCTACAAGGGTCTCTTGACAATGCACAGAGGGGGTTCTGCATCTGCCCCACGCCTTGAAGTCTAATCTCATTTACAGTTGTCAGCGTGGGCTGCTGGAGGAGATGAAAGGCAGAGGACAAGGAGAGAGAATAGATTAGTCTCAAGCAGAGGGCACTGGGAGTGCACCTGCCTCTGCCCTGCTACCTTGAGGAGGGGCAGCAGTAGCAGCTGGGCGTGTGTCATCTGCTGCTCTTTGAGGCACCCAGCCATGGAGCACACGATTAATGACTCAGGGGGCTGGGCTTTTGTGAGTGATAAAGCCCTGGGATTTAGGCTGGGCTCTCAGGCCTTTTCTCTGAGCAGCACCATCACTTTACATTTCTCAAGTGGCGTTGTGGTCGCAGGGAGCTGTCTGTGGCCACAATGCTCCCCTTTCTCCTCTCTCCCCAAACTGGGCTGACCTTTGTCCTGCAGCATTAACCCTTTGACACCTCCACTTTGGGTAAAGGGATTGGGGAAAAAAAAAGGATCCCTTCAAATTCATTGCCCTGTGGATGGCCTTCAAGGGAAGAAGGGGCGGGCAGGAGATCTGTTTTTGCTGAAGGAGATTGGTCTGCTGTTGCCCTCTGGATTATCAATTCCTCACTGCCCTCAGCCAGAAGCTTTTTTGAATACAGCCTGGGAAAGGGGAGAGGAATTTATCTTTCCCTCAGTCAAGGAGCGAAACTTGGACATTGAGCAGCAAATATATGTCCAAGAGACTATTCCCTCTGCAGGATAATATCTTTTACCATGCCTGGATTAGCCTGTGTCCATCCCCAGTTTTGTTACAGTGGATGGCAATCTCCCAGCACTTCCAGGCTTATACCCAGATTTGACTTTTAGCCATGATACCCTGGAGTGATGGCTCAGCATGAAAAAGCCACGTGGAGGTCATTAATGATCTTCCCACCCCTTGCAAGATGAACAGTAAAAATGTCCCAGATTCCTCCTTAATCTTCTAATACCTCTGTACATGGAGCACCACCCAGCCCTAACACTGAGTGTGGCTCTCTGAGATTGTATTTACACCTTCCCTACAATGGGAAAGGTTTGTGATCAGCTGCCCCATTTCTCCTTTCCCTGGCTATTTGGACACTCCTCTCTCCAATCCCACCAGCCTGTACACAGACTGTTGACTTTGACTAGTGCAAAAAGTTGGGAGTAGAAGCCATGAGTATGAACCAGATATTGGCAGCACAGCAAACACAGCACTCTTAAGCTTGTGCCAGTAAAAGCAGGCATCTTCTGAAATGTTTCAAGGAGTCATAACAAACATACCAAAAAACACATGGAAGCTGAGTCAGTCTTACACAGCTCATGAGTTACTGACAGCTTTATGTCTCTAGATTTGTAAAATGCCTCAGGAGGCTTCCTACTCATTACACATTTGTGTACCTTCCACATCTGAGCCTAGAAACCTGCACGTTGGAGTGTAGTGTCCAAGAGCTGTGTGTCTCTGCTGCTTCCTGATCCCAGCTGCAGCAGGGGGTTTTGGAATCTCTGCTCTGCTGTTTCAGCTGGATGTGCGGGATGGGATTTAGGCACATAGATCCTTGCTAATGCATTGTTCTCAAATCCTGTCTTGCACATAGAAAATCACTGAAGCAATAAAAACGTTTAAGCCTGCATGTTTAGAAAGAAAGGGGAGAAAGAGCCATAAAGACAGAGTGGATTGATGCTGTTTTGCAAATCAGCTGGTGCATTGTGCTCTGTGGCTGTGTGCTGTCATGACAGAGAAGGGGAAGAGATCATCTCGTCTCCAGAGGAACAAGCCAGCTGCTTAGCGAGTGGAAACAGTTTGGAGGTGCTTTTCTACACCATCATCACTTACACCTGTAACATTTACAGGACTTTTAAAGTTACTCTCTACCAGACAAAACAAATGTTTCTCCTCTAGAGTAGGAAGTATGGTGTTCCCATTGCTGTCTGATATTTGCTGTCTGTGCAAAAGTACTGGGGCACGTTTGCAAATTAAATGCAGCAGTGGGGGTGTTTGAGTTTGACAGCAGCCAAGGAAGCTGTGATCTCTTTCTGCCTCCTCACTAGTGTTGTACTATATGTTGGTCTAAAAGCAGTTAAGTACCAACAGACCACGGGACAAAGTTGATGGGATTCAGCTGGTGGGCTGTTTTCTTGCACCATTGTACATACAGGCTCCTCAGGAAAGCTGATCTCTGAATGCCCTGGATTTTTGTGTGATTCAAACATTGTTGTGTTTGCCTGTTCAAGCTGTAGCACTTCTTTTCCTCTCCCAGTCTCCTGAGTGGTGGCATCAACCCTGATTTGGCTGCTCAGGGAATATTCTGTTCACTAGAGACAATATTTCTTGGTGAAAAGCGTAGTGAAAGTCCTGAATGTTTGTGATCCCTCTGAGTCTCACTTGGACCTTGAATTCTTTCAACTTTAAAAGTAAAACCCCACATTAGCAAGACACAGAGAATTTATCTGTTCTTAGTGTCCATTCCTGTTGCTTAGGAACAGCTTCCCTGTGTGGTTGGTGAGAAGAGTAACGACGTATGAAAGTGATGTTAAACAAGCAAGATCAATCTTACCCCTAGGAACTGTTCTTCACCTTTGATAACTTGACGTATTTTGTAAGCAGCAAATACTCTGGAGTCTCCTGAGTTCCATGAGGGAAAGATTAATGAGACAGCTGGAGGCAGAGCTGGTTGTGACTATCATCAAACCTCTGATCTGATGCACTTCTTCAGGGCAGTGTTCCTGAGGACCTCTGCCTCAGAGATCCTTCACAAATAGGTACTAGTGATGATGTAGTCCCTGGTTTGTGTGGCATACTTGTCTGTGATGTGCAGTGGTAGTGGAAGTGTTTGTTGATGGCAGCCTGCAGGCAGTGAGATGTAGCATTGTTTGCCTCTTGGCAGAGAAGGGATCAATATTATAGAAGGGAAGAACAGGAAGCGTCACAAGAACTATTGGAGGACCTTTTGTCCTGAATGCTCTGACTTGGTTTAGCAAAGCACTTGAAAACAAATGTGACAAGTGTCCTGGATTGTTTGTGTCTGACATAAACTATATGTTTTCCTGGGGTTGGTATCAGAATTTAGAGAGCAAAGTGGGTTTTTAGTTCTGCCTCTTGGCTCTAAGACAGAGCCAGATGCTTGTCTTCCTGCCACATGTTTACCCTCACACTGAGAAATAATGGGAATTAGGACTTGAGCATCTTTTCTCACTGCAGGCAGTGGCCTCCATGGAATGATGTTGGTTTTTAGCCTTGTCTTTTGCCCTGGGGAGGAAAATCAAAGTGTTTATTGTGGTTCCTTCTTCCGTTTGAGCTGCTGCCTCTTCCCTCAGCTACTCCCTCTTGGCTGCTGATAGAGGAGTTGCTTCTATCTCTGGGTTGTTCTCCTCCCTGTCAACAGGGAAGGCACAAACATTTTTCCTTTATATGTCCTCTGACAATAGTATTTAGGTCTTGGGGAAATGTTTATTTTTGCATGAATTTGTGCATTTAGGCAGTCCTTTTGTGGGAGGCTGCTGTGGAGAGCCTGGGAGATGGTTCTGCTGCTGCTGCTGTCCTTGGTCTCTGAGCTGTGTTTGGAGACCATGGCTGGAGGAATAACTTCCTTCCAACCTAAATAAAGTGTCTGAAGAATTTTTATTAAGCTGTATTTTCTTTATCACACTTGACTTGCCCACCCTAGGAACTGTTTGGCTAGGTCTTGTGCATATGTGCTGTGTGCAGGATGTGCCTTTGATATGTTAAATATTCTGATCTCTTTTCTAGGGCTTAATGAACCAAAGTCCTCTTCAACAAGACCAGTGCTCTGGCTGGCTTGTGCCAGAGTAGTGATAGACCAAATTCCTCCCAAATAATTGTTTTAATGTATCTGAAACCATGTTTTCCATCTTTATTCCCCCTGTGCTCCCATGAGCTGAGAGCTGCCATTGCTGCATTGATTTATGGGACCTTTTAGTGTTGGTACTGGTGGCCAAGAAGAGCCAGAAAGTCATTTGCCAGTTGCTGATTTATGACACTAGTGAGCAGTCCTGAAAAGCACAGTAAGAATTTTCTGGGCCTTATGCAGTTCCAGCTGACTGGAAGCTCCAGACTGTTATTTGACCATGTGGAGTAATAAAACATAAAAACTAATTAACTTTTGTGCCTGCTGCAAAACAAACAAGATCATGCAAAACCACTCCACACTGGCAAGCAATAGTGACTTTGTGTTTATAAGTTATAATAGTGATATAAGCCCATGTTTAATGACCAGGCATGTAGTGCAATGTGTGAACTATATTCCTTTTGCTGACTTCCAAAGCTGAACAGAGCTGAACAAGCTTTACTGATCACTGCTCTTTCATCCTTATTAATTATGTAGAAGATGTGGGGGTGTAGGTTTGACACAAAGCTGCATTGGATGGTTTCTTGTAGACTAAACCAGCCTGAATTACGCTGAGGCACTGCAGTTCATCCAAGGAAAGATGCTCTCTGCAGTGTGAGTACTGTGGTCTGTCTGAGGTCATTCTCTGCTTGTCACATGTAGGTGAATGAGCTCTATCTCAGTGGGAACACCAAGGTGTTGTTCTGATGTTAGCAGGCAAAGTCAGCCCTGCTCAGGACTGTCTCCTGTGGTGGGGATGCTCTGTGTGTGCCAGCTGTGATGCTGACATCAGAGCAGAGATGTTTCTGAGTGCCTTGGTGTTGTGTTCCTTGCCAGCGCAAGGTACTTACCAACCTGTATAGATGATCCAGCCTCTGTCATCTGACACTGATTTGGAGGGAGGGAAGGACTGGCTGTTCTCCCTTAATCAAACTACTAAGGTAACCCTCCTGCAGTCCCCTCACTCCTGCACTACTCAGTAGCCCCTAATACTGGATGTTTAACTCTGTTGTTAGACTCAAAGCTGCCCATTCCTGTTGTCCTTTCCTAGGATCTATCACTTTAGCCAAGATACTTGTCATGATTCCTGATACAGAAGCAGATATTTGGACTTTGAAAGAGAAATCATCTTCAAAGCGGGAAAACTGGGATGTGACAAGATTTTTAAAAATTATTTATTCTCTTTCTGATGGATGTGCTCAAGTTGTCATGGTGCTCAGTACCAGAGCACCAGCCAGCATGGGTCTATCCCAGCTTTAATTTTCACCACAAAGCTAAGTATTATTGCAGAGCTATTATTAACCTAAAATAAATGTGTGTGCATGCTTGCTGCTATAGAATTCTGTTTTTCATGCATCAAATCAAGTCCCTGTGTATTTTCACCTGCCTCCCAGATCTGGCAGACAGTGAAAAAGGGAGCTATTTTTAAACTGAAATGTTCTGAAATGTTCTGTTTTGAGTCCAGAGTATGAAAATGTAGTTTTTCTCCTGACAAGTTTCATGGATTATTGCTATAAAGCTTCAGGTCTATAAAGGAAGGATGAAACTTCCTTCAGAAAGGGCAGAAGTTCTGATTTTGGGGGTTACAGATTTTAGTTTCTTTGAGAAACTGAAAAACAGTGACAGTCACAGTCCTCATATTAAAGAATTTACCAAGAAGCAGGAACAGTTAATCAGAGGAGACAAACAAAAGTCTTGTGGTAGAGTTGTATCAAAAGATCCAGTTCCCTTCCAGGGAGGAAGATGACAGTCACTGGATTAGGAATCATTTGCCTGAAACAATATTTCTGCCAACCAGAGAGATTGGCATCACTGTCAAAATGGTGCTTACAAACATTTCATCATCTTCTTGCTGTCACTACAGTTCTGTCATCCCACTGGAGTGCCTGCTCCACCTGTCTTCCTGAAAGGCTGGCTTGTATTGTCAGGAGAGACAATGAATTTCTGGTCCAAATGCAGTCCCTGCCCAGAAGAAATGGATATAGAAAAAGTTTCCTTTCCACAGTGAATGTGCCCTTCTGTGCCTGAGCCCTGTCTGATATGCTAAAGGGGAGGTCACTCTCCAGAGCAGCTCCATCCTTCCATGCTCAGTGTCCTGCACTCAGGGGTGTGGGGATGGGATAGCAAATTGTTACCAGGGTGCAGATGCTGGTCACAGCAATAAGGGCTTAGGCCACTGACTTCTTCATGCTCTACAGGGAGGAAGAGGGAGAGAGGCAGAGCAGATCTGACTGTACAGGAAGGCTTGAGCTGGGGAAAAGCAGAGTTTTGCCCAGTTTTGCAAGGTAGCTTTAGGTCAGGGCTTCAGGCCAGGCAGTAGGCAGGGAACCTTGGGTGCGACAGGAGCAACATTCCCATGTCAGCACTGAACTGACACTGGTGGAGCTGCTGCAGTGCAAAGCCCAGCTCAGCTTTTTTCTGGCTCCCAGTGCTGAAGGGGCTGTTTGTGACAGTGCAGGTGGTCTCTGTGCTGGTGCCCCTCAAACTGGGACAGCCCTCACCTGCCCTGCTGCAGCCTTTTTACACACACAGTTACAGCTAATGAAACACAAGGTAAGAGGAGTTCCCTGCAGTTGTATGGGCAGAACTTTTCCTTGCTGAGTACCACCTGGTTTTCCACCCTGGTTTCCAGCTGGCAGCACGTGGTAGGCACAGCCTGGTCTTTGCTGCAAGGGGTGTCTAACACAGCCCATCAGTCACAGCATCCTGGCACCTGGTAAGGCTTAGGGGGACAGCCCAGCTCTGAGCCCAGTAGCTCTCCCATGGGGCTGCCCTGCAATGGGCTCCTCTCTTTTCTGCCTGATGGAGCAGAAAAGGGAGGAGCAGCAATTGTCTTCCAGGGCTGGTTGGGTCATTGGTGTTTCTGCCTGGCCATCCTCTTCCTGCTGTTGCTCATCAGATATGTCACTAAACAGCAGCAGAGAGAGACCCAGTGGCTCAGATCTGATTAACCTCTACAACTTTATGCTATGTCTTAATTGGATTAGCTGCAGGAGGGTGGTTTCGCTCTTGTTCCTGATTTTTTCTTAAACAGGTACTTATCACTGTGACATCTGATGGAAGCAACAAGTTCGAGTAGCAAGACCTGTGAAAAAGAGCAGTGTTTGCTTCTTCCCCACTGCTCAGCTAACAGCTCCTGCCCTTCCTTTCTAAGATACTGCTGTAGCTGATGCCTGTGAGGTGGCTTTGAGTAAGCCCTGCAGTCAGATCTCTTGGGAGGGGCTTTGCCTGACAGCCTGAACCCAGAGTCCCTGATTGGTAACTGCAGTTCTGTCACTTTTGGGAAGGATTTCTGCTCAGCAAATGTTCAAAGCAGTATTAACTTTCCATGTTCAGTTTCTTTCATCTTTTGTCTGAGCTTTTTAGTTTCCTTCAGAGCCTGATTCTTCTTCAGCTCAGGGTTTTTGCATGTATCACCACAGTGGCTGTGGGCTGTAGGGAATTGGCCTTATTCAGCACTGCAATAGCCCTTCCTCTTCCAGGACTTCAAAGCTCATTCCCCAGTATCAGTTCATTTAGTTTCATAGGTGGGAAAATGGAATAATGAGGTCAGTGATCATATTCAGTTACAGTGGGGAACTGTCTGCTACAGACATAAAAAAGGAATTGAATCCATTTGATTGTGGGATTGCCCCTAATTCCTCAAGGTGTTGTCTACCTGTGTGGTGCCCAATTGAAAAAAGGAGAACCAGTTTAGAGGAGTCTTTCCCCCATGTCCATTCTTCTGCCAGCAGCACCCAGTTTCCTTTTCAAGAAGCTTAAAATAGAAGCATTTCTCCTTGCCATAGCTGTAGTTGGTGCTGGATTGGGCACTGGAGAGGTGATGGAGGGGGTACAGGCTGCTGAGACGCTCTCTCTTACATCTGTTTCTAGATAGCTGTGCACAAAGAGTGAATTGTAGGTGGGATATCAGGCCACGGTTCTGTTCCAGGAGGAATAATAAATGTACCAGCAACAAATTGGATGTTTCAAGATCAAAAGTGCAGTTACATTAAAGCTGGTAATACTGCCTGACTTGGCAAAAGCCTGACAAAGTGTTCCAGGGTTTTAATGTATATTCAAATAAACTATCTTCCACAGTGAGGTTCAGGCTTTTGAATTTAGTCCATGTACAATAGCAAGGGTTTTAGTAACTTGTAAGAAGGTAGCTCCAAGGAATTCCCTCTTTGTACAGGGCTTGAATGTAATTAATTTGTGAACACTGCGTGCAGTACAGTCCCAGTCTCACAGCAGAGGGTTCAGTGCTTCTTGGCACCTGGGGTGCCTTTGCAGGGTGTGTGGGTGTCAGGCACGGGCTCTGCTGCTGCTCCTAAAGAAAACATGATCATTAAGTCGAGTTATAATGGACATTAGTTTCCTTTTTCAGATTTAAGGCATTCATGTATTTTGTGTCCGCTGGCCCCTTGGCAGCTCACAGGCTGGTTATGTAATTGGGATCTGCAGAGGATGACTGATCTGTAAATAGGTGGAATTTGATGCTCATGAAATGAATGCATTTAATGTTGCATGGCAATGGTTTGCTTGAATTTTTAAGTCTCCTGAGGATCCATTACTTGGAATTCTGTGGCTCCAGCTGTATTTGTTACGAAAAGCAATACAAATAGAGAGGCTCTGTGGTTTCTGAGGGCTGGCTATTCTGTTGTCTGTGAGTATCACTTCAACTTTTTCTGTATCAAATATTATTCTAAGGAAGCTGTGAAAGTGGGAATTGCAATGATATCTGAAAACAAAACACTGCAGTCAAATCAATGATGTCCATAGAAATAGTTATCTTTGGAGATCTGCTCAGATATTATTTTTCAGGAAAAGCCAAGTTTTAGTAGATAATTTTTCATTATAAGGCTTTCATTGAGGGATGCAGAGGACTAAAAAGATTTGGTGGGGTTTTAAACACAAAATGAAATCCTGGCCTCTTGGAAGGGGCCTCGCTTGCTTCCTTTGGGCCCCATGCTAATTTCATTGCTGGTTTTAGAAGGGTAATGACTTCCACTGATTTTAATTTTACAATGTTTCTTTTAGAGTGCAGACATTGAAATATTCAATTTCTTTTGCTGAGGGTTTCATTAAAGGAACCTGTATGCCCCTTCCATGGCAGAGGATTTGTGTGATAAATTGCATTTTACAAACACACGAGGTGATGATGATCCCTCAGATATTGCAAAGCTACACTCTGAAAACGTTGATGCTTCTTGTTTTTCCCTTTAGCACTGTGAGACAAATACTTCAGCTTTTCAGCACTTCCACAAGGCTGGGCTGAATGGACACTAACAAATATGCAGGGAGAATATTGTGATATGCACCATAAAGTTGTGCCAAGGTGAAAGGAATATACATGCTCAGCTGATCTCTTCCCCTGAGGCTTTTATGATCTATTTTAATATTTTCTAAGGTGAAGTGCTGGATCTAAGCCTTGCTACCAGACAGCATCTTTCAGTCAGGCAAAAAATCTTTTACTTGTTTCTTCTTGGCCACGACCCCTCCAGATACTGGTGATTTCAGCACAGCAGAGTTTGGCTGTGGAAAATCTATCACTGCTGTCATAATGTGTTACTCTGTGGGTTCTGCATCCACTTCTGCCTGGTCTGATCTCAAGGGGTGCGTGCCAGGGTCAGACTGAGCAGTGTCTCAGTTTTGCAGCCTGAAGAAGTGGCCATGGTTTGCTGTGTTTCTGAGAAGGCCATTGAAACAGGCAGATTTGCTGTGTGGGCAGCAGGAATAGAACCAGGGTGAAATACCAGTGTGGAGTGGGTGAGATTGTGGGTGGCACCTCCATGACATTTCTTTCTCTCATTGTGGCATTTGAAAAAAACTGCTCCAGAGGCAAGCAGGCATGCCTGGTTATGGTGTCTTGGCTCTGAAGCTGGCTAGTTGTGATTGCAGGGATCTGCAGCTGCTCTGAGTTAGTATAAACACATTTTTCATCCTGTAAGAAACCTGCTGTGTTTCCTTGAAGGACATCAGTAAGTAGGCAAACCTCAGCTGCTTTTCTTCTGGGGACTTGGTCTCCCAAATAAGATTCTCATGAGTCATTTCTCAAGTCCATGAATTCAGTGGCAGCTGAAGGTATTTGGCAGCTTTGGGTACCAGTCACTCCTTGGGGCTGCAGAAGGCAGCATTGCACTGTGGACAGGTCACTGGAACCACAGCTCTGTGTCACTGAGCTCTGGCTGGCGTTGTTTGTGCTGCCTGAGCTCACACTCCAGATCATGGGGCTCAAGGAGGAAGGAGCAGTGAAATGTGGAGGGCTGAAAATGACCTCAATAAATTTCCTACCTTCCGCAGCAGCCCCCCACTGCAGATCAAAGTTATCTAGAATGTTCCTTCTCCTTGGTGTAGGAGGGATTCTGACTTCAGCTTGTCTGAGACCAGGACCACAAGGCTTGGGAAGGGAAGAAGTGAAGTGAGTGGAGTGAATGGAGAAGTTACTCACCAGGATCTACTTCTGGTGACACGAGGTAGCAGTTTCTGAAACAATTTTTACTTTAGCTGCCTCCAAACTCTGTACAGTTGAGAACTGGAGCAAGCAATACTGGTCAGTTAAAATGGCTATATTATTTAAATTGACATAATAAAGATTAATGTATAGTATAATTAATTTTTTCATGCAATAAAATAGGACAGGAATTAATCTCAGATAAGCAACCAGTCTGTTGTACTTCCTTACTTGCTACAATGAACATTTTTCTATGCAGTGAGATTTTCTAGCATAGAAATGCTGAGAGTAGAGGGTGATGGCCATGGGCTTGCTTTCTAGCTGGCCCAAGCATGCTGATGTGTAGTTCTTTACTGAAGGCTAACCAAAACTAAAAATCCTGTCTATAGCTCCTGTCCAGCTCCTCCAAGTCAGTGTGATGAGCAGAGCCCGGTTATATCTGTTCTCCATCTGTCCCTTCTTCTATCATCTTCACTATCATTAATTGTTAATGTCTGGCCTGAGAGATTGCCTCTTAGCACAGACCTGATGGGATCTTTCCATGGAGGATTAAGGCTGGAGTGGATTGGCAGGAGACAGTATCCTTGCTGTGGGAGGTTTGCCAGATGTGTGCAGCTTGGTGCTGCTGCTGTTCCAGTAACTCCAGTTCGTATCTGGACATGGGCAAGGGTGGGTTGCAGCTCCATGACCTCTGAGCAGTACATCACACCAGACATGGTCTGGTCTGGGTTTGGGAGAGGCCTCCTGCACCCAGCTGCTGCACATGGCCTTCAAGGAGACTTTCTGTCTGTTTACATCAGTTGCACCATCCCAGGGAGGTGATTTCAGGTGTGGACCACTGTGTGGTCACAGGGCTTTAATCAAGGCAGTGATAACGCTAACAGAGCAGTGGGAGTGCTGGCAGAGGGAGTTGAGATGTCATTTCTTACCATGTCATGGTCCAGGTGGTTAATATGTCTGTAAATCACACAAGTGCTTTCCTGTGGCTTTGCTTTCTGCTACTGCCTCAGCTGCCAGGATTTCATGGGACACAGATCTCAGGTTGTGGCAAAAGCACGGCCTCCTGTCCCTGTAAAGGCACTTGGTGTGCATTTCCAGTGCCCTGAAGCATAGCTGAGAGCCCTGCTAAGCTCACTGAATCCAGGCTCTGAGGGGTTATATTTAATTTTGTTTTCTCAGGTTTGCTTTCCCATGGAGTCTGTATTTTTTCCTGTGTCTCCACAGGGAGCATGGGAGTATCCCACGGCATTTCAGAAAGTTGAGTTTCCCCTTACCTGGTTGGTCTCCTGGTCTGCTCCTGGGAGCCCCTGGAAGCCCTTGTTGCTCTTTCCCAAAGGTGATATGTGTCCTGCAGTAAGCAAAAGGTGTCTGTTCCCTTGCAAGGGCAGCCCAGGGCCTGGAGGTACAACTGCTGCTGCCTGTCAGTAGCACAGGTGATGTTTTTTTCCTTTTTCCTTATTCAGGACAGACTGGCAGAAACTCTCTGTGCTTTGAAGCCATCACACCAGGGATGGTTTCCATGTGTGTTGGTGCTTTCTACAGCTACAGCAGCTGCAAAACCAGTCTAGAGAAAACCTTTGTTTCATCTCAGACTCTAAATCATAAAGGTAGCCAAGTAAAACCAGCAGAGTTTGCACCAAAGGGCTCGATTTTGTTGGCTTCTTGAAGGGGAGGTTAAGAGATGTTCACAGTGTTTAGAAGCATTGTTGGATTTATTTATTTATTTTTGTATGAAAATCTCACTGGCTGGTATTCCCATGTCTCTTTTAAGCCATTTTGAAATGATATTTCTTTTGTTTCTTTCATTATAAAACTATTTTTATCCCAGTTCATGGGTCTGTACAAGTAGAAATTAAAACACTGCTTGGTATTTCCTTGCCTATCCTATCTGTTCTTCATCACCAGCTCCTTTCAGCTGTCCCTTGCTCTCCCCCTTCCCTCCCCAGCTTGCCTTGAAGGGCTGGGAAAGCCGGCGCTGGCACATTCTGTTGCCTGTCTGATTGTTGTGGGGTTGTGTTTGTGTGGAAAAGGTCACAAGACAAAAAGACCACCAGGCAGGGGTGGGTGGGGGGTGTTCAGTCCCTTTCCATTCAGGCCTTTTGGCAATGGGTGGGAAGAGTCTTGTTTGCATGACAGGATTTCAGGGGGGCATTGCTTTTTGTTTAGCTTTCTTCCACTGCTGCTGCAATGGGCCCTGGAGGGCTACAACAAAGATAGAGCTTGTGTTATGAGATTCATGGGGCTGAAGCAAAGCTCTCAGTGCAGGAGTGACTGAGCCTGACCAGCCACTGTGCTCCTGCAGCCTGGAGACTGTCAGCAATTGCTGGGTGTTTGTACCATGTCCAGCTGTGGCTCTGGTGGGAGCTCTGACTCCTGTGGGCTGAGATTCTTAGTGGGATGAATGGTCAGGAAGTGTTCTGTCTGTGCACTGAGGGTTGGAATGCAGGGGGACAGCTCCACAGACCTGCCACAGAGGCTATGCTTCCCTGAGTATTTCTGAGACTTCCATCCACTAACTTCTATTTGCAGCATCTGCCTCTTTCCTTGCTATCAGGTCGACATTTTTGAGAGCATTCTTGTGTTTAAACAGCTCTTACTTCCTCATCATCCCTGTGAGAAGCTGAGCTGCTGTCCCTGGGTGCAGCTCTCCCCTCACCCTGTCCTTAGAACGCAGCTCAATGTATATCTACCATTGGTGTGCACAAAGGCAAACATTGTCAGGGACTCATTGTAACTGTCCCAATTACCCTGATTTCATTTGCATAAGATTGACCAGCCTGTGGTAGTGGCACTGCCTTGGCTGTCCAATATGGGACATATACTGATATACTGTCATTTGGGAAGCAGCAAAGAACTGGAATCCCTAGGCTGGATGTGGGGAGAGGAGGGCTGTTTCAGTCCCTACCAGCACGGGGGCTGCAGCAGCCCTTCCTGGAAGGAGGATAACTTGTCAGATCCCAGGCACTGCAAGCCCCTGGCCATGTCTGACTCAGATGTAAGAGCTGCCAGCTTCCCAAAGATGCAGCTTCCACGTACCTCAAGCACACCTGAGCATCTGGCTGTCCCATACGAGTAAAAACTTTCCCTGCATAGAGTGTCTGTGTGTATTTATCTATTTTTTTGTCAGTAGGTGTTGACCCTGCTCAAATGCTTCTTGACTGAGCAGTGACCTGCCGTGTGTTTGTCACGTACCTCAGGCACATGTAACCTCTCCTCCTTGTGTTTAGATTTTTTCCAGAAAGGTAGCTGCTCCTGCAGGCAGGCACTAAAGCAAGAGGAAAGCAGCTGGGATGGAGCAGAAGTCAGGAAGCAGGCTGAAATGGTATGATCTCTTGACCCAAAGCAATAGCTAGTGCTGGTAGGACTTGCTTGCACTGCAGCAGCTGCACAGCTCTCACTCCTCTCACTGGATTCAGAATTATTCATATTTTCTCTCCCTTCCCCCCAAGGCCACATATAACGTGGTCTCCCTGTGCCCAGGCTGGCAGATGGAAACCCAAACCTCTCTTCTGTTTGCAGTAAATGGTTCTTCATGGGCTCAAATGGCCTGTGAAGCTGCAATGTTCAAGCAAAGTTTTGCTTTGAAAAGGTTTATCCTTGTTGTGTAAGTGGGAGAAAAGCCCTGCAAATAACACTGCTGATAAACATTATATTGTGCATATAAACTGCATCTTGTCCCGCCCTTGGAGCAGTGTTACACTTGCATCTCTTGGGCTGCCACTTGTAATTATCCTGGTGCTTTATCCTGTCATGGCATTTCCATGTCACTGGTTCAGTTTTGCTACAGCTCCCTTTGATGGGGGCAGTCTGACCTTTGGTGGCTGCTGTTTGATTTGCTCTGGGTTCATGAGAATTTGTTGGCTGGGAGCAAAGGAGGTGCCCAATGGTGGAGGGATTATACAGGGACAGACGATGGTAGCACTGTCTGCTCCAGGCAGCTTTTCTGCTCCTGGATTAAAGTTCATGCTGTGTTACTTGTCTGTCTCTCTAAGGCCTTGTCAAGTCCATGTGGGAAGCTGTTCTGTCTGCACTATTCTACTTTGTGCTGCTCAGCTCTCTCCCTGCCTCATTTCTCCTCCCTCTTTCCCATTCCATTCAAGCGGCATCTTTCAGTCTTCCCCATTCAAGGTCTGTCTTTGCTCTCTGCCCTGTGTAAAAGTTCCATGCCCTCCCTACCATTCATCACCTCCTGCTCATTCACCTCCCTGCTTTCCTTTCTCCATTCATCTGGGCTTCCCCTCACCCAGTCTGGGCTGCCCTCTCCTCCTGCCCCTTCCACAGTCGTCCTTTTGTGTCTTGCACTCCCTTCTCTGTGGCCATCCAAAGCTCAGCAGTCTGCAGTGTGCTCTGTGAGGATGCTCTTCTAGAAGTTGGCCCCAGCTGATGAGCAAATTAATCCTCATTGGAACTCTGGTGGGACTGTTTCAGGTGGATTTGTCTCTCTAGTTACCCTGCAGGTGAGAAGATTTCTTTTCCCCCCACTTCCTGGAGATGCAGCATGATGCATGAACAGGAAGAGTATTACAATTTCCTAATCTTCCTGTTCAGTCTGGTCTTTCTGTCTCTCCCTCCTGGCTTGTTTCCCCTTTGTTTGCAGCAGTTGCAGGTCTCAGGTGACTCTTTGGGAGGTTGGTTGGATTTCCTCATTCCTGAGGAACATAACATGATTCTCTTAATTAGGCTGGCTCTGTAATTATGGTTGTTGCCTGTGTCTTCTCTGCTTCCTTCTTTTAAATCATCTACTTGGAGGCTGTATCAATTTTGTCAAGCCATCTCTGCACTCCAGTATGTGTTTTAGGTGTTCCCCAGGAAATAGAGCTTGTGAATTGTATTAGCCAGGGCTCATTGCAGCCACAACCCTGTGCTTGTGATGCAGACACAGGAAATACGGACCACAGCCTCTGCCAAAGATTTCCCAGCTTGCTGAGCACTTGGTCCCCTGCAGCTCCCACAGTGCCAGTGGTGTGCAGACATCACCCCATGGTATTGAAGGAGCAGGTCTCTGCTGCAGTGTGGCAGGAAAACAAAGTGAGAGGTCTGCTGGCCTGTGGGTGCCCGTGGGTGCTTCAGCTTTGAATGGTTAAACTGCATTCAAGCCAGTCTGGTCAAATAAAAGGTGAGTATTAGAGCTTGAGAAGAGTGGATAGGCTCGGAGGAAGCAGGTGCTCTGAAAGCTTGTGTGCCTGTGGGAAATCTGATCAGCTCAGTAAAGGAGGCAGAAATGAGGTGGAGACAGGCAAGGAGAGGACTCTGTGAGTGTGTGCAGGTTAGACTGACAGGACGAGCTCTTTGTTGTGTGGGAGGCTGTGAAAAGCCCATCCACTGCTGTCTCATGAGGCTAAAAGGAGCCTCTGATACAGCCTGGCAGGGCCAGGCTCTGGGAGGACTTCTCAATTCTCTGAGAAGGACCCTTTCCCCCAATAGCTGTCTCAAAGTAGGATTTGAAACCCTGTGGTTTGTTGTCAGGCTGGTGAGTGTGTAAAAGAGATTCCCCGTTCATTTGTTTGTGCCCCACAGAGACACTGAACCTGGCAGGGCACATCTAGCCCCAGGCCAGCCCTGCATCTTGTCACCTGCAGTCAGAAGTCTCTGCTCCAGCAAGGCTTGGACTGGGAACCCTGCATGAACAGCACTTCTTCCTGTGAAGTTCGTTGCATTCCTGTTGTGGAGTTTATTTAGTCATGATTTGCTTTAAAATGTCAGACCCATTTTCTTTCTGTTTGAAAACTTGTGGCAGAGAGAAGTCTTGAAACACTGTCCCTTGTATCCAGTAACAGCATATAGAAATCCAAAATGCAGCTTGATTTTTCTCATTTGTGGTTTTGCAACTTTGGCACTTAAACAAATCTCTTCTACCCTTAAACCAAAGCATATTTGACATAGCAGACACTGGTAAAGTGCAAACACTGCAGAAATTACTATCACAGTTCAATGCAGGAAACCTGCAGTCTGGGTGTCATCCAGGAATTATTTGGGTAGATCACCTAAGAAACAATGCAAACCACCACAGCTTCCAGCAGTCTGGCTCCTTCCTGCAGTTGTAACTCCTGTGATCACCCTGGAAAGATGCAAGTCAGGATTTCTTGCTCTCAAGTGTTTAAATGGTAGAAGTTAGAGAATAATTAATGTTCCCAGCTCCAGACTGCCTTTGGAGCCAGCCTGTCTGCAGCTCCTTTGAGATGGTTATGTTGTTGCAGTGCAATGCCAGTGCCTACAAGACATTGCAGGGAATCATGTGATACCTGTATCTTCTTTTCACAAGGCTGACTTAAACTTCTACTCCAGTTTAGTTTGGAAAGCAGAGTTTCTTTGGTAGCTTCTAGTACTCATGACTGAGCACAGCCAGTTGTCGACCAGTATGAATTAAATACCTTTCCCAGTCTGTTTAGCAGGAGTTTTGCTCTGTGGTTGTTGCTCTAACCAGAACCATGGTTTGAATTCCAGTACAGGTGGGTCATTTTGGCTACATGTGTGCTATGGCACTTGTTAGCTGGAGCTTTAAATGCATCTGGTTAGCTTGAGCTTTTCTGAACCCTAATATCTTGCTGTCAGGTCAGAAGAGAACTGTTGGAATAATCTAATCTCTCCTAATGTAGGCAAGGAGGTTTTCTGAGTGATCTTCTTGACCTCAACCATACCTCATCTCCTAGGAGAACTTGCAATTTAATTGTAAAACTTCTGATGAAGTTAGTGAGACGTTTCACTTGTTAACAGTAAAAATAATCAACTTACTCTAATCTAAGGCTGTCCAGTTTGACTTCTAGCCCCTAGATATGATTATACCTTTCTCTTGGTGGAGACTCCTGTACTGCAAAATTTCTGTTCCTCTGGACAGCGATCAAGTCATTGCTTAACCTTCCCTTTCATAAGGTAATGAATTGAGCCTGTCAGTGCAGCCAGTCAGACTGTACCAGTAAAAAGTGCCAAAGAGGTAATGTCACCTCATTTAAAAACCTGCAGGTCACGTTTCCTTTTTCGCAGGCAGTGTTACCTTGAGAGCACTCAGTATAACAAGCAAGGGGTTTTTTTTCCTCTGCCAGGAGTGGCTGCTGCTGAAGATGGCATTCCTCACCCTGTACACTGGCTGGCATTCTTGGCTCCTGTCCAAATGGCTTTCTTTTTATTTTTAATGTAATCTATATTGTTTGCAAGTACTCAGGTTTATCAAAAGACCTTGCTCACACTTAGTAAGTTGCTGCTTTAACTCATCTCATGAGCATAATACAGACTTTTCCTTAGTTTGCTCCAAAGTCACTAATGAGAATTCTGTAGGAGGAAGAATGAATTCTCATGGGACCCCATTAGTAGCACTGCCACATGATGGTGGCTCTCTGCTTAGATTTATTTTTGAGACCTGTCAAATAGCCAGATTTCAGCATACTGAATGTGTGACAGCCCGAGTTTGTGTCACAATAAATCCTCAGACTCAGGGTTGTCTGGTGATGTCAGATGCCCTGCAGAAATCAGTCATACCAGTGACCTTGGCTTATGATCTGTGCCCAGTTTGTGTTCTCATCCAGATAATATCAACTGCACATTATCTGTTTTCTATGGCCTATTCTGACTGATATTCGGCCAGTCCTCCTTCAAGTGTGTGTTATTCAATATCAGTCATTTGTTCCTGTGCTGTGGGTTGCTGTTAGACCAACAAGACCTGCTGTATCCCTTTCAGTTCTTGCTGGGCAGTTTAGGGAGCAGGGTCCGTGCCTGTCACTGTCATTGCACGGGAGTTTTGGAGCCATGGCTGGAAGGGCTGTACTGCTGATTCAAAACTGGAAGAAAGGGAGCAAGCTGATCTTGATGTTCTTCCAGAGTTCCCAGACCTGCAGAAAAGCAGTATTTGTAATGACTTTTTAAAACCTTTTGGATGAAAGTTACCTTGACCTGCTGATTCAAAATTAACTTTAGCAGCTGCTGTGTAACATTTTCCAGAGATACTGCTGGGACAGAAAGTTCATCATCATCATCATGTGATAGAGATAATTCATTGGGCTTTTGTCCACATACAAAACAGGAACATTTCAACTCTCCTGACTCTTTCACACTGATATCACCTATGCAACTTTTTTTAATATCAGACCAAAAACCTGTTTTGAATGAGAAGGCTCATCTGTACTAGCATAGCTGCAGCTGTGACAGGAGATGTTATCCATAGCAGTGAATTTTACAGAAATCTTATGTGTGATTAGTTGACCCAGGAGTAAGCAGGGCTCTGACTGCAGGAACTTGGAGTGAAATACAGCCCCCCCTGAACAGCTCTTCTCACTGTTGTGTGTCAGATTCTGGTTTGCTTTGGTTTTTATTATTATTTTCTTTGTAGCAGTAGTGATTAGAGCCTGTCTGTCTCCCACTTGTGAGACTGTGTTTGCTTATGTCTTCTGTTGAGTTATGTAATGCAAATCAGTGCAGCATCTCACCCAGAGTTTGTTGCATTTTGGATCTGAATAAAGTAACTTACATATTATGTCCCCTCATGATGTAGAAGCCCTGAGAGATGTAATTAATATTAATAGAGAATCTTGAGATTTTCCAGTCAGATATGTCTAAAGCCACACAAACAATAATTATGTGGTGGTGAATGAGAGTATCATGTGTCTTATGATACTATGGATACTATGGATATGCTGTTTTCAGCTTTTGATATTTAATACCTTACACCATCCAGATGGAAAGTGGAGTTTATTTTATCTAGACTGCAGAACTTGCTTCAGGAGATTGTGGAGGCCTAAAAACTGGAGGAATTCAAAAGGGAGAGCAAGAGATTGGGCATTCATACATTAAGAATGTTGGGGCCAGTGCTGACAAGCAGTTCTGCAAAGTTATAAGCCCCTTGCCTCAGGATTTAAGAAAATATTTTAACTGTTCATGTGAGTTTGGTCACACCAATCACTAGGTGGTCTCTTGTTGGCTTCATCTTGTCCACAATCTCAGGAATAAGAGATAGCAGCAGAGCTTGTGCTGGTGCTGTTGGATACCTGACTCACCTGTCTGGGTCACAGCCTGCCCAGCCTGGTACTGCAGCTGAGACAATTACCCACGTAGGAATGTGCAACGTGGCCAGTGCTGGATCAAGATTAAAAATAATATTTTCACCTAAAAAAACCCACCTGCTACTTTTTAGAGTGCCTCAGCTTTTTTCCATTAGTCTTAATGCAGTGCCATAAATAATAAAACAGGAAGAAGCAGAACAAGAGAAGGCTCAGTCTATAAACATGTCTCTTTGCATTAGGCCCTGTGGCATAATGGAGGGCATCTCCTGCCACCCATGCTGTCTCGTTAATCATGTAATTATCTCCCTCACTTTCAGTGCTGCATCTCCTTCCCTGTCAGTGATGCTGGTAATGGAGCTTCTATTTACCCTGGCTTCTTTCAGGGGAGTGGCTCTGGTTTCAAAGCCAGCACAGTGGTATATTTTGAATAATTTAGTTCCAGGTGACTCTAACACTGTCTGTAATTCCCCAGCTGAGACCAGAGACTGATTTCTGGAAGTATTCTGCCAGGAGGCTGATTTGGAGAAGGGCTCAGAGTGGTGGGGTGTCGAGGTGGCCGAGGACTGAAAGCCCCTCAGTGGGTCCTGTGAGCACCTCTCAGTCCCTGTCCTCTCTTAGTGTCTTTGTGAGGACTTGCAGCAAGAAACTCACAGGCAGAGAATGGAGAAGGAAGAGAGTTGTGTTAAAAACGAGCATGGAGACAGAAACATGAATTTGGGTACCTGGCTGAGCATGATAGGCTTCCCCTGCAAGCTGTGGGGCAGAAATTACTGGGGTCTCCAAGTGTAGGATTTGCTTGGCCTATGGTGGTTATGGACCAGAGGTGTGACCTCTGTAGAGTCAAGAAGTTCAGTGTGGTGTCCAGCTGTCAGTGGCTTTGGAAAGTTTGATAGGTTTCTGCACCTGAAACGTGCCCAGAAGGCCATCTCTGTTCAGTGTCCCTGTGCTGCTTGGCCTGGTGGCTTGGCAATTGCCCTTTGCTATTGCAGCCATCAGCCAGCCACACTCTGAGTTCTGCACAGCCCTTACTGTGCTGGGTCACAAAATCAGGTGTGGTGCCTGTGCCCTGTAGATGGGGAGGTCATAACACCACACAAGTCTGTAGGCTCACTCCAGCAATCTTGGCAATACTAAGAATCAAATCTGGCTCCAAGCCCCCTTTCCTATCTGCCTCAGAACTGAGTAGTGGTGCACTCCTGAATCTTTTGGTTCCCTCATTCTTGTTGAATCTGTGCTTCCACTGTCTGTTTAGATGAAGTGCTTCTGCAGAAGGTAACAACAGATGGTAGTAATGTAGGTCCCTTCCTTGTCTTTATGCCTAAGACAGTAGGAGAAATAAATTAGAACAGAAATGCCTCTATGGATTGGCCAACTAGCTCATGAACCTGGTCTTTCAGGCTACTCTGCTGTTCAGGGAAAAGAGACTCTTATACCAGCCCCCTCCACTTTGCCATGTGCTGCATGCAGAGACACCCAATCCAGGTGACAGGCCCTCTTCTCTGGAGTGTCTCCTGGCCTAGATGAGTGCTGAGCTGGGCAGCTCTGTGATCTCACTGCATCTTTCCTGGGGAGCAGGTGTGTCTGGGAGCACTGCTTGGTGAGGGAATATCCTCTGTGCTTAAAAGCAATCTGGCTTTTGAGAGCTGGGGGATGTTTCCAGCCCTCGGGTTCACCTCAGGACAAAGCAATCTAACATGCCCTAGAAGTACTGCTGGACAGCCCTTAATCACTTTATATTGTCTGGGTAGTGCTGAGTAAATTCATTATTTACAGGGAGTTGAGTGTGCGTCACTGGAGCCAGCACGAACGTTTTACCACGTGTGCTCAGGCAACTCAGATGAGGTGGCTTTATATGGTGGGAACCTGGATTTCAAGGTGGAGGGGTAGGCATTTACCTCTGACTAGCCTTCCTCTCTGAGGATTTCTCACATGCACTTCTCACCTCTAGAAGAGAGAGCAGGATCATTAAGCATCCCTAGATTGCAGAGACTATGCCACCTAACATCTGAGTTCACCCAGCAAAGCTCAGTGGTTTCTGAAATCCTTGGAGATGAAAAGATGTTGCATACAATTGACTCCCCCTTTCCAGTGGAAAATGGCCTTCATGTAAATAAGAAACAGGCCAACCTTTCTGGTGGGAAATGAATCAGGAGTTGTCATTACTATATAATAGGGAGGAGAAGCTAAAGCTCAGGGCAGTTTCTCTGCAGAATCTCCTAGTCTGGAGCAGAGCTGGGGTCAGTGCCAGGAGGCCTGACACTGCCAGGGCAGTCTCTCCTAAAAGTGAAGACACCACTGGACCTTAGAATGATTCAGATTTTAAGAAACTAGTCCAACTCAAGGCCACTTTCCAAATTAGATGAAGTTGCTTGGAGCCTTGCCCACCGAAAAGACAACTGTGGCTTTGGTGATGTTGAGACAAAGCCCTTCAATGAGGAAACTATGGGTGGTAGCAAACTCTGTTCCTGCAATCCTAAAGCCAGCCTAGGATCCTCCTGTTGTGCCCAGTTCAGCTGTGACTCTCCAGCTGCCCTGATGCCCCTGAGGGCTGTTTGCCATGGGGAGAGGAGCAGCTGGCTGTGCTCTGAAATGTCTGAGTTTTCCCAAGATACTCATTGTCTGTCTGCAGCACCAGCCTCCACCCTACTTGCTCACTCAGCCGTGGCTGATGTGTCTTTAATTAAAGAAGAGGAACAATTTAAGATTTCATTTTCTTTCCTCAACCGAATTTCCTATTTTCATCACAGTTTGTGAGGCCCCCTCACCTTACTTGTGTCTTGTAGTTTTGCTGTGGGACCTTTAGTTTGTGGTGTGTCTCCCCTAACATAAGGAAGAAACGGGAGAAAAACAGCTTGTTTTGGGCCAGGGAATTAAGATCCTGTCAGATGGCTGCTACGGTCATTAACATATTTACATTTTTGCTTAAGAGCCTCGTTGAGGATCAAGGGAGTTAAGGGTGATTGTCATTGAAATGCGGATGAAACCTTGCATGAAATTGCCGTTGGTGTCCCATTGTCTGTGGGGAGAGGGGGGGCAAACGGCTCCCTCAGCCCTGATCCGAGCCTGCCCGAGCTCGGGGACAGCAGAAGGAGCTGGGCTGAGGGAAGGCACCGTGGAGCCCGTGCTGTGGGAGCTCTGCTCCCCGTGGGGCTGGAGCCGGGCTCAGCACGGCCCTGCTGCTGCCTCCAGGCACTGGCTGCTCTCGGGTGAGACCCCGATGCTCGGCTGGGCTTGTGGGACAGTTGGCCCCGAAGGAGATCGCCATGGATAAATGCATGAAGCGGCTTGCAAAGGTCAGTCGCCTCTTTTATAATTGATGGAGCCGAGTGTTTTGAGTCTGCTGTCACATGTTTTTGCACGGGTGCAGCTTCACCTGGAGTGCTGTGTGTGGTTTTGGGCATCATATCATGAAAAAGACATGAAGCTGGTAGAGGGTGTCCGAAGGAGGCCACGAGGATGATGCAGGGTCTTGAGGGGAAGCCGTGTGAGAAGTGGCTGAGGTCACTTGGTTTGTTCAGCCTGGAGAAGAGGAGACTGAGGAGAGACCTCACTGTGGTCTTCAACATCCTCATGAGGGGCAGGTTCTGATCTCTTCACTCTTATGACCAGTGACAGGACTCAAGGAAACGGCTAGAGCTGAGTCAGGGAGAGGTTTAGGCTGGATCTAAGGGTGGTTGTGCACTGAACAGGCTCCTCAGGGCTGTGGTCACAGCACCGAGCCTGTCTGAGTTCAAGAAATGTTTGGACAACACTCTTGGGCACATGATGGGATTTTTGGGCTGTCCTGCATAGGGCCAGGAGCTGGATGGAGCCTGGAGGACTCGATGATTCTGATGGGTTCATTCTAACTCAGCACATTCTGTGATTCTATGATTTGCCATGTGTAGGGACAGAGGATATGCAGGGCCTGCTCAACCCCTTGATTTTTGTGGATAGCTGTGGTATCACAAACAGGATTTGAAGCAGTTTGAAGTATTGGTGTGGATTTTGAGCAGTGACAGATGAGATTTTAATATGCTTTTTATAGAGAAATGTTATACAATTAAAAATTTGTTTAAACATAAATAAGAGGACTTTCTTACAGCTGGTGTTGACAGTAAAACATTCTGCTCCAGGTTGTGGAACCTGTGCTCTGGCCCTGCTCTGAGGTATTTGAGTTCAGATGTCAGTTGTTCATTGTTCATCTCTTACTCTCACGTTGTTCAGATCCACTGTTTTAGTTCAAACTTATTTCTAATTATTAACATTAACATGCTGCCAAAAAATAATTATCTAAAATAACATGGAAGAGGATAAGAGACTCGATAGCCAAATTACACTACAGAAAACACCAGCTACCTTCTGCCACTGCTTTGATTTTTGTGGAGCAAGCAGCAAGACTTCAGTGAGCTGAAGGAGGAATGCTGGTGCCTACTGGTGTGAGAAAGAAGCAGATTCACATGTAGCCACCCAGACAGCTACAGCTTCAGCTGTGCCTTTGGAAGCCAGCAGCCAGTAACAGCAACATCCTGAGTGACAGGATGTATCAGCTCCAGCACTAGTGAGTCTGAAGTCATTAGTGTGTCCTTGTGGGCTGGTTTGAAGCTTTGAAGCCGTTGTGTAACTTCTGTTCTTGGTTACAAAATGCTTCTTTTCGGAAGGCTTTAAAGCAGAACAAAGTCTCAGAAAAGTGGTTTGTGATCTCAGCAGCTCTTTTGTTCTCTGGGGGCCTGTGTGCTTCAGCTCTGTATCTCATCTGCCCTTTGAAGGAATAGCCATGTTCCCTGGGCTGCAGCCCTTGGTCTTCCTACAAAGTCAGTGAGCACACGGCATGGGGAGAGTCCCACACTTTGGGTGCTGACCCTGGCCCTCAAAGTAGAGAAGTACTTAAGCCTTCAAGGAGCAAATGGTTTTGTCCTAGACAAGCTAGGTTCTGACATTTTAAATATCGAGATACAGTTAAAGGGGTGCAGTTAAGTAAGATGTTGGTTAGATCAAATGTTTTTTGAGAAACAGAGATGAACAGAGCAGTATCTGTGGGGTTGCAGGTCTTAGATCCATTCACTGAATGACTCATCTCCCAGCTCCTACCAATTCCCCTTGAGAAAGGTCATCCCAGGTATTGTGCTAATAATACTTTATTTCCTGTGTGTGTGTGTCTGGGATTGGGCACCACAAACAGACTGGCCTGAGAGTCACAGCAAGAGCCAAAACTCATCAGAGCTGAGCCTGAGTGCAGAAGCTCTGACTTCTGGGGTTGGTTTTATGGTTTGACCTGTTAACTCAAAGCATCAGAGTGGGCCAGAGTAGGGGAGCTAAACTTCTCCAGGGATTAATATTAAGCCTTTGTTTAACAGTATACAGCTGATGAAATCCACCTTTGGCTCGGGGTGCCATCTGTCAGGGAGGTACATCCAGGCCACCTCACAAGGGCAGGACAACCTTTGGCAGAGAACAGGAGAGAGTGCCCAGCTCTGACTGTCCACAGGTCACTTGGTTTATCTCGTTTTGTGTAATCCCCAGCAGCTTCTTCACAGAAGGGCTGCTGCTCTGACCAAAGGCAGATAACCCTACTCCAGCAAGGAGCTGTGACCTCACCTCCTCAGGTTAGACAGCTCCTCCTCAGCCAGAGAGCTGGGGAGAGCAGAAGAGCAGGACAAAGGTCAGGCCAGAAGGAGATGGAGCCAGATCCTCGCACGTGGGCACTAGAGCCTCTAAACAAGCAGCCCATGCCTGCGGCTGGTCTGTTTTATAGCTGTTCTGCTCACTGCAGAGCCGTGCCAGCCCTGCTGCTGGCAGACTGCATCCTCTGCCACATCCTCTTTCCCACCCCCTCCCTTGCCAAGGCAGCCTTCACTCCACTGTGTCTGATCGAAGGCCCGGCGCCTGCTCAACTTTTGTTCTCCATTAGGAAAGAGTGAGGATTGATAGGACCTTTTTGGCTCTGCCAAGGCCCTATTATGTCCCAAATGTTTCCATCAAAAGACTCCCTCCTGATCACCCTGCCCCCTGACAGCCATTCAATCCAGCCGACAAGCTTGATATCATTATCTACAAAAGGAGGCTAGTGAGCACCAGAGTCCTCACAGCCAAGTTTGGGAAATCAAAGGCAAAATCTCCCAGCAACAGAGAACTGGTAGAGATCAGACTGCACCAGGGCTAGTGCAGACTGGTCTGGCAGCTTGCAGCCTCTAGTTTTCCAAGCACATCAGAAATGTGCTCGGTGTGGTGCCAGCACTGGATTTGTCAGGGCTAAGGCTGTGCCATGTGAGCTGGCAGCCCCTCACAGAGTGCCCTAGAGGCCACTGGAACAGTCATTAGTTTGGACAGCCTTGTAAAGGTGTCTCTTTTCATCAGTGGCATTTCTAGATTAGCCACTTAGGCTCAGGGAAAACAGTGATGTTTTTGGTCAGAGTGGGATTCACTCCAGGTCTCACCTGGTACTTTCCTTCTAATGACTCTGGTTTATGTTCACAAAATGGGTTGTGGCTGCCTTGTCACTTTTAGTTTGACATGGTGTTCATCTGCTTTGCTCCCTGTTCGAAGATTTTCTTCCCCATCTGTCTTAAAATAGCTCTTCAGCAGTGAAAGCATTTACTCTAGTGAAGGCATCTGTAGACACGATCTGGAAAGGTGACTATCAGAAACACTAAGCACAGAAAGGGCTTGAGGAGGGATGGCGTATTCCTGTGGTGCAATTGTGTTAAGAAATATGGGAGTAAAACTGTTTCCAGTGCATTTTATCTCACAAACTGCATCTCTGGTTTGCTTAATGTTCCAGATAGAAAGAGCCATAAAAGATAAACAAGAGAAATGATGATGCAGAGGGAAGGAAGGTGAAGGGAGCTGATGTAGCTGAAGCTTGGGTGGAGATAGAATGGTGGTGTGGGTGATGGTGCCAGACTCACCCCTCTCTGCAGCAGGGTGATTTCCAGTCCCTGGGTGATTGCAGGGCAGTGTCACCAAAGCCTAGAGCAGCCCCTGGGTCCCTGCGGGTCTGCAGTGGGTGATGAATGCAGAGGAGGACAGAGCTGTGTGTAACATGGGATTGTTAATTGTGGCACTCTCCCCTCCTATCCCAGTTTGATCCTGACAATACTGGCTACATCAGCACTGAGAAGTTCCGCTCCCTTCTCCAGAGACACGGCTCGGAGCTGGACCCCCACAAGCTGGAGGTCCTGCTAGCCCTGGCAGACAGCAACTCTGAGGGGAGGATCTGCTACCAGGACTTCGTCAACCTGGTGAGTGCTCTGGCTGTCAGGGCCCGTCAGTCCTTGGCTCTGCTTAAAACATGGGCTGTCGAGGGACAGTGTCTCTCTCCCTTTCCCTCTCTTTATTAACACCAGTGTTTGCTGCATCACATTCTGCATGGACTTGCTGAAGCATTCAGTGGTGACTGAATGCTTCACCAAGAGTCAATCGCTTCTGATTTTTCCAAGGAAACAAATTTGCATGGGAAGGAACTGTAGGAATTGTAGTAATATCATGAAGCAATGGCTGCTGCTACTTTAGAGGGTTTTGCTCTCAGTTGCTAGCTGCTATAATGAGCCATTTGTTTGCAAGCAGAGGTCTGTCAGTCTGGATGTCTCCTGTTTTATCTAGAGATTTCACCACTTCCAGACAAAAATATATAGATAACGTTGTGTTGACATGCTAGGTGGAGTCATATTGCACTGCTGTAGGCATCAACAGCAACAGGGATAAAGTGTTTCTAGATCACATTCATTTTATCCCAGGTGAGGTGTCTCAGAGTGCATGAGTCATGATCTGGATGCCTCTCTATCTCTACTAATGAGTCAATTAGTGAAGGGATCTCTGTTTCTTGTCTAGGCAGTTTGTTGAGTCAACACAATTGTAGACGTGTGTTGTCAGGTGCCCAGGATGGCTTAGAAATGTTGTTTGCAAGATATCTTGGACACTGGCCATTCAAAGGCTTTGCCTTGTTCTTACTCTGTCATTGAACACCTGAATCCCAGCAGATTTAGGGCAATATTAACATAAGCCTGGGTGACAAAGTCAAAGAGGAATAGAAGTTGGTGACATCTCTGAGGTTTCTGTAGAAAGCTGGATGTGTCCTTGATGGAGAGTACAGTAATTTGCATCTCTGTTCTGCAGACAATGTGAGGATTCAATCCCTTCATTTGTCATGGTCACTCATGCATATGTTCTTGGTTTAGAAAGAGTCTTGCATATGTCCTGTTTTCACAATCAGAAAAGTATGATAGCATGGCCCAGCTGTCAAGGACCCAGGTCATGACCTCCATCAGGCCATGGGCAGTGTCAAGGTGAAGTTACTTTGTTGGAATGACATAAACTTGCTGTATCTAACCAGGCAGTCTTGTAAGCCCCTTGTGTCTAGGTACACAGTAAAATAAATGCAGCAGCTCTTAAACAGATCACACAGTGTGAGATTTTCCTCAGCTCCAGCATAACAAACAGCGTGGTCCTCAGTGCTCAGCAGAGTATTTATAGTAACAGCTGCTTGTTCCACAGTTGGGGATATTCAAAGTACTGTGCAAGTGTACACTAATTGGGCTGCACAACACTTAGGTAGCAGGAAGAGGCATCATCAAATTTCTTTTCCAGAAATGATGGCCCAGGGCCAGCCAACACATTGGCAACAGGCTCAGGAATAGAACTGGGTTTTTTTCTCTCTCCTCGCTCCGCAGGGCTCGGGAGCAGCACAAACTAATGAGAGGTAGGTGGGAGCTGAAATGCTTGGACATTTTCCTCCTTTGGGAATCGGAGGCCATGCCAGCTCACACCCAGCTGATGTGGTTTCTGCAAAACAGCAAATTTCCTTCACTACTATTGAATTACTCCTACAAAGGAGCCATTGATTTTCCTGTCATCAGCCCCTCTATCTTTGTCTGCATTTTTTGCAGTTTCTAATCAATAGGCAATGCAAATGCTGAAACATGAAACTACTTCCAAATGACATCTCTCTTCTCACTTCTCCTCTAGCTTCTATTGATTTTCAACATCCAAACTTTTTAAGGGCTCCTTTTTTCCCTGCCTTCTGAACTTCCTTTTGAACTTTCTGATGGAAAGAAACAACACAGTTGATACAGAATCACTGTGAAATTAGGGATTTCCTTCACCTCCTAGCTGTCAATCCTCAGCATAGGGTGTTTAAGTGCATGTTTGTGCTTGATGATCATTAGTCCTCTCTGCTTTACACTCAGGTTAATTTGTCTGTTTCAGTAGCTTAGCAAGAATTGGCCTGCTGCCAAAAATGATGGTGCTGGCTGTGGAGATGGAAAGGTTGATCTTTTACTAAACCAGAGGCTTTACAAGCATGGCTCTCTGTATGTATGGTTTTCCTTTCCTACAGCATCATTATGAGCACCAAGAACTCTGCCTGCTCTCTCAGATGCTGTGATCCCCAACTAAAGGACTGCTATTGAGCAAAGTTGTGTTATCCTCTGATGTCCAAAACGTTTTGTGAATTTCTAGCTATATCAAAAGTGTAATTATGGGACTTCTCACCTTAATAACAGCATCCATACGTATGCCTGCTCTCAACTCACCAAAGCAACTTAAATTTATGAAATCGAAAGTTTTAAAATATGAGACTAGACTCCAGAAAGCACTCAGGAAATAAATTGAGAAATGAATAAATTCAGGGAAGATGAAAACTCCTGGTGTGATCTGCAAACAGAAAAGGCTCAAAAAGATCAGATAGGCAACTCATTGGAAATTATTTCTCCATGTGTATGAAATTTAGCTCATGTAGTTGTAAAACACAATGCTGCAATCATATCCATTTCTGTTTCTGCACTGTGGTTTGTAGTAACAGCAGAAAGCAGTTTCAGATGGGATTTCCTATGCTGTGTCTGAGACAGTGCATAGTAACAAAAGTGTTTCTTGTACAAGAGGAGACATCTCATGCATCTCTGCTCTCTGGTTGCTTTGCAGCACTGTGAAAAGAGATGCACAGAGAAAATTCTGGCTGTGAACAGCATGGGCCACAGGAGGAGATAGTGAACCAAGGTGTTTAACTAACTTTGCTACTTTCAGAGAAGAGACAAGCCAGGAGTTAATTGTACTTGAGATATTATTTGCTGGGATTCTTGCTGAACAGCAGTTGCTGTTGGCAGTGCTGGATTACTTCACACAATATCCTGTGAACTGTAATAGAGCTTGGAGTAAGTAGTAAGCTCTAAGACAGAGTTCATGTGACTTGGGAAAAACAAAACACTGCTGCTTCCAACAGAAATGTTTAGCTGTGGCTTTGTAGTAACTTGAAGCTGATGTAATATCTTAGTAATGAGCAAAATATATTAACTAATTAAATGCACATCCTTTATTTTCCAGATCAAGAATCACCACCTGCTTTGCTTTCCCTGGCCTTCCTGGCTTCTAGGGACAGGCTAATTCTACCTCATTTTTAATGTGAGCAACACACATTTTTGAAGCACTGTGTAACAATGTTATTTGAACCACAATGTTGGTCTTGTCCTGCAAGCAATGTTCTTTCAAGTAACCTTCAAATCTGAAAGTGTTTTACCTTTTCTATTGGAAGTGCTGGAAGGCTTAAGCCTGGCACATTTAATAGGAATCAGGCAAAGCCTTAAGCAGGGATAATTTATTTTGTCTCTCCTGCTTCTTTCTTTGAATCCCTTGAGTAAACCACTGCTTGGACAAACCAGATCAGAATTTTGGTATTTGATATTCAGTTGTTTTCCCTTTGATACTGTTTGGGAAAGGGCTACCAGGTTGGCTCAGAGGATGTGAACATCTGTGACAGATGAACTTAATGCTGAGATATGCATTTTGGGAAAAGCTGTCTCTACCCACATTAGCATTTTGTAGAAGTGTGGGCAGAGGGAAGGAAATAAATGTGAATCTTGAAAGCAAAATTGATTGGAGAGGTTGCATTTGTAAGTAAAGTGGGTTATAAAACTGGAGCTGGCGGAGGCTTTTAAAAAGCTTGTGCTAACTTCTGATTTAATGTTCTGTGTCTTGGAGGATCAGAGCTGGAGAGCTGAATGCATTGCCTGTCACAGAGCTGCATGTGTTTAAAAATAGCTCAAGACCAGTCTCAAAGATGCCAATACGTAATGGGCAGAAATCCATATTTTTCAAAACCTTCTGAGCAAGGCTGAATAAAACTGTAAAAAGGGTACTGTGCCCCACACAAGCCCTGAAATTGGAGATGGGGGAAATACTACATGACTTGGCTATTGATTATCTGAGGTAGCCACAGTAGTACTACAGAGATCCAAGAAACACTGAGAAATTGGTCTGCCAGTGGGGATGGACTGCAAACTTCCTTTGCAAGTTGCAGATTATCCCAGAGTAATTTTAGAGTGCCATGTGTGTTAAACAAAAGCAGGGCTTTGTACTTCATCAAAGTTTGTCACTGTTCTACTCTTTGACTCATCCTAAATGTTGACATTTTCAGTGTTGAAGACAGGTTCAGATTTAAGTAGGAAAGAATTTTCCTTTTGCACAGAGGTATCAAACCCATCCCTTGAGCAGAGCTCTAGCACTAAGCCTTGGTTTGTTTTTGTAGGGTGATACCAAAGGGTGGAGGTGGCAGCACCTGGGTACCAGTCAGTGCAGCCTGGTTCTTCTGCAAGGGAAATTTCTTCCTCTCTGCAGAATACCATTCTGCAGGCAGGAGGGACTAAGAGAATGTGTTGTTCCCCACTACTGTCTTCTCTCTCCACATACTGTTTGCTGTACCCATCTGCTTGCAGCTTTAATATCAAGCTCATTAAAGAAGTCCTAGATCAATTGCATGAAGAGAAGTGGGGTGGGCTGCCCTGGGCTCCTGGAGCCATGATAATGTGCAGGCCAACAATGGGCCTAGTGTTCTTTCTGCTGATGATTAAATACTTGGCTCATAAATACCAATATTATGTAATTCCAAAATCAAGTCAGCAAATTGTGACCATATGCGAGACTCTGTTTGGGAAGATTTGATTCTTCCAAAGTCAGTCTGAGGAACAAAATAGATTTCTCATCAAGGATTGGTGAGAGCAGCAATAGTGGCTTAATCCTCTGTCTCTCTTAATGCCCATCTCCTCCTAGCTTGATCCAGAGGCCTGTGGGGTCATGTGAGCAGGGCCAGGACTGCTGTGTTTGCTTGAGCCCTGGCAGTCAGCTGTGCTGTCTCTTTAGGGATCTCTCCTCCCTGGTGCCAAGGGCAATGTGTGCAGGTGGGGACCAGCAGGGTGTCTCCTTCCTGAGAGGTCTGATTTTAACAAGGGCTCAGGACATCCATTCATCCACATCTTGTGGGACTGTGGAGGCTTTTCAGCATGTCTGGCACACTCCTGACACCATGTCCCTGCCTCATGGGGCTGTAAAACCACACCAGGACTGCCCCATGTAGAGGGAACCTGGATCTTCTTTCCATACTCTTCGCTCTAAAGGTCTGGCAAATATTTTCATGTCCCTTCCATGTTAGCTTCTGTGTGGGGCATGAAAGGTCCTGTGATTTATTTTCCTCTCTGGAAGGAGGAATGCAGAGCTTTCTGCTGAACAGTAGTCCAGTTTCCACCTCCTCAGGAGAGCCAGTGGAGGCTTTGATCATCTGGGGTATGACTTACAGTGATCCTGCAATATTTTGCTCTTAAATCTTAGAAGACCTTTCCCTTCTGTTTTGTTTTTAGGATGTTGAGGAACACCTTCAGAAATGTCATGGTGATGAATTTGCAGTGCCCTGGCTGTTTTCTGGGTTCCATGGGCAGCACAAACATTATTGCAGAGAAGACACTGGACTGATGGGGCTGTGCTGAGTTCAGGTGACTGAATGGAGCCAGTCCTTTGTGTCATACTCAACAGTAACAGACGAGTTCAGGGGTGCCTCTGTTAGGATCCTCTGCTCAACAAATGCAAGGAAATCTTTGTTAAGAGCCTAACCACAGACATCAGCAGCCTTTGGTGTTTCCTGCCCCTCTCCCTTGGCATTCTCTGCACCCATGAGGTGATCATCTGCTGAGGGTGGCCAGCACTTCTTCATGCTGAACTGAAATTATGATTTTCCTTGACTCTGGAAATGATTATATTTTCCACTGAAGTGCTGCAGCAGGGAAAAGCACTGACTGTTTTGTGATAGACAGGAAATCCCATTTATCACTGTAGTTGGAATAAGCAGATCAGCAGCTCCAGTCAACTGTCTGGTATCTTCAGGCAAGTTTATAGTTTCAGTCTGACTTTATTCTTTCCCATAAGAGGGGCAAAGCCAGAGAGAGAAGAATGAACTTTGTGAGGGAGCACAAGCAGAACATCTCTGAAAGGCTGTTCTGAACTAACCTGGAGTGAAGCTTTCTTCTGTAGACACAGTGAGGTCATTAGGTGGGTAAAAGGATCTTTGAAACAGAGGTACATGTCTTACCTAGCAAAAGGCATCTCACACAGGCTAAGGAAAGCCTTGTTCCTGTTGGATGTTTCTCTATGAAAAGATTGTATTTCAGTATGAGCAGGCTTTCTTAATGCAACAGTGGACTACAACAATTTTTTCTCCTCATCTTCCCTAGTTTTAGCTATAGGCTTTTGGATTATAGACTTGAGAAGACTGAGGGAGCGACTTTGTGGATATTTTTTTTTCTTCTTTGTTTTTCTGCTTTTTTTCCCAGAAATGTTCTTTTACGAGTGTTTTCTGAATCAACAAAGGAAAGAGAGAGCAAAGGAGAAATACCAAAATGGCAAGAGTTATTAGGGTAAAACATCTCACTGAAACAACTCAAAGACAACAACAACAAATTTTTCCCCAGTTTTAAAAAAATACAAGAACATCAATTGATGGTCAGTTCTCCTCTGTGTTGGAGGGACAGGCTACAGATGAAGGCTAAGGAGGGACAGGCAGAGCGGGTGGCAGTGCCATCACCTCAGATGGCCCCTTGCCTTCCCCCAGTGATTAACAGGAGGTGGCTCCCTGCAGTGATTACTGTGTTTAAGCAGCTTGGTCCAGCTTGGAGCAATTCTCTGATTGCCTGGGCACTGAGAACACAAGCTCTGGGCTTGCTGGCTTTGGGTTATCAGCTGAAACCAGCATGATCCAAGACAACTGGAAGCCAACACTGTTGAGTGTCATCTCTTGCTTGGTTCTGGGAGGCTGGAAGTGCTGCTGGTTTGAGAGCAGTTAGCAGCTCTCTCAGAAGAAGGACCAGGCTGTTGAGTTTGCTTTGCTGCCTGGTACAGTAGAAGGTCCCCCTGCAGCAACCTGTGTACACAGTGAGCCTTTGGAGCTCCCTGCCAAAAATTCAGCCAGTACAGACAGTGGCTCTAATGCAGCAGGTTTGTTTGACATCAGGGTTAATTAACAACTATGCAAATCTTGGAGTAAGCTCTTTCAGACCTGGTTTGTTCCCCCACCCCCAGAAGGCTAAGCAAAAGATTCCATCAGCCTAATTTGCAAATGCAATTGCTTCTTTAATTATGCATCCAAACTGGTAAAGTGTATGCTCAAAACGATAGATAGCTAAATCTATGCATGTAAGGTGATAATGCACATACAAATTAGCTGTAAGCCTGTGCCATCTCAGAACTTGCCCCCTCTGAGGATAACTTACGAAAGAAGCCTTGTAAGGACTTGCAAGCCTACAGGAGCTAAGATAGTCTGTACAGCTGATTAATTTGTTGTTTGTTGCTGTTGCTGAGGCAGTTTTGTTTTACACAAAGAGATTATTTTTTTTTGCCCAGAGCTAAGTCCTGCCACAAGGGTTAGATGTGCTGTGAAAGTGCCTGCTGCTACATTTGAGAAATTTTCTGCCCCAAGACTGTAGGGAGGTGTGATAGAGCAGGGGGAGCAGAGGGAAGGTGGACACAGAAATATGGATTGTGATAACTGATGGTGCAGGGAAGGCTGGAGAATGGGCATAGAGCTCAGCCAGGTGCCTCAGCAGCCTCTGCTCTGCCATGCCAGAGTTCTGCCCTGACCTCATTTATTGGCATCATAATGGCAGACTGTGGTAGTCGTTTTCCTTGCACCCCAAGGTCACCTGTAATTGTCCCAGGACTTGGTTCCTAAAGCTCAGCCTGATGGTGGCTTTCCTGCCTGCCTGGATCTGGTGCTCCCAAAGTGGCACTATTCTCCCCGATGACTGTGCCAGGCCTTGCTTTGTACTCATGCTTTCTTCCATTCCTTTTTACCCAGATGAGCAACAAAAGGTCGAACAGTTTCCGCCAAGCCATCCTGCAGGGGAACAGGAGGCTGTGCAGCAAGGCCCTGCTGGAGGAGACGGGGCTGAGCCTCCCGCAGAGGCTGATCCGGCACGTGGCCTACGAGACCCTCCCGCGCGAGATCGACCGCAAGTGGTACTACGACAGCTACACCTGCTGCCCCCCACCCTGGTTCATGATCACCATCACTATTGTGGAGGCAAGTACCCTCCCTGGGAACCTCCCCACACTGCCAAGGGCTCTGCTGGGACACAAGGAAGGGGTAGAGATGGACTCGTTCAGACCTGGACAAGGACAGACTTGAAGCTGGTGGCCATTTCGGTTGCCTGTTGGAGTGTGTTTAAGTGGAGACTGTGATCCTGTCATTGGAACAATTTGTATATGGGACTGCACAGTTTGGGAAACTAGAGCAAAAGTGTTTGAGGGGTGAAAACAGGACAGTTCTAGAGAAATTGATAAGTCAGCAGAATTAGAAATTTCTATACGGCACCTCTGTTCTGTGAGTGGAAAGAAAAGGGAGGGGAGGGAACCTCTGGGTTAAATATTCTGACCTGCTCATGTGTTGCTTAAATGAGATCTTTGCAGATTTGCTGAGTAATGTGCTCAAGTAAGTACGGAGTAGGATATGGCACTGATAGTAGGGTGCTAACTGGGAGCAGGTTCTCTGACTCAGGGGCTGGTGTGTTACAGAAGACCACAAATACAGTTATATCAATATGTTGCAGGTTCCTCAAAACAGGGAATTTTCATGCTGTGTGAAGCTGTCAAATGGGAGAAAAGTTTTTTGTATATATTACTTTTTTCTCCATTATTTTGAGCTAAAAGGTACTTTTTGGTGGGAAAAGGCATTTGCTAGCCAATGAATCTCTCTGCTCTTCTAGGTTGCCTTTTTTCTTTACAATGGAGTGGTCTTAGACAGATTTGTGCTACAAGTCAGCCACCCCTTGTACCTGAAGAATGCATTACTGTACCATCCCCAGCTTCGGGCCCAGGCTTGGAGGTACCTAACCTACATATTCATGCATGCAGGGTGAGTACTTACAAACAGTTCAGGTTCCCCAGAGAGAAAGAGGAAGTGACAGAATCAGCTCAGAATAAAGTATTTAAAATTCAGTTATAAATTGTGTGTAAAATTCTGAAGATGTTGTGGAGTGGTGGGCAATGAGGTGCAAACCTTCACAGCTCTCTGAAGGGACAAGGCAGCAAAAGGAACTGAATAGGTGCTGCTCTTCTCTCCAGCAGTTGGGGCCACACTTTCTTCTTACTGTGTCCTTCTTAAAACCAGGTCAAAGCCCAGTGTTCCTAAAGGAGCTGTGCAGGTGGTAGAACAAGTCTGGTAGAGCAAAGATGCTGGACTGGTATTTAAAAACTACAGTGTTGGAAAAGTCAATTAAATTCCCTGTGCCTGGGACATGTCATCACTCAGTAATGTTGGTCCCTTCTGTAGGGACTGAGATCATGCCTGGAAGGCTGTGTCAAGCCTGAACTCCCATTTTGTGCACACTGGGCAAACACCAGTGTTCCTGAAGAGTTGACAATCTTGAGTGACCAGATGCACAGAGAATGGTCCATCTCATGCAAAATGAAGGTACACAGTAAAATGAATCCTCCTTCATCCCATGGGAGGTATGTAACAGGCTTGGGAAGAATATACAAGATGTGGGGATTCTAACTCTGTTCTTCTCGGCTGTGCTAGTCCTCACAAAATCAAATTGACTTAATTGTGTGGTGTTTGTGATGCCATGGTGATGAGTAAGTGTCACTGGAAACTTCATCCCTGTATAAAATATTCTACCCCCTCTGAGCAGTTTCTCAGATCATTATCTTCACACATTCCTGGCAGATAATTGCAATTTTCTTTAATTCTGTCATTGAAAAATGACAGAAACAAGCCTTTTAGCAGTAGTGTAGAGTTTGAAACTGCATAAGGACCCTTTGTTCTTAAATAGAAAGCCTATATTTCCATCAGTCACTGTTCTTCTATGAAAGGCCAGAAAGATCAAGTTGATCTTTGTCTTTTTTCCATGTCTCTGATGGAAGACATGCTGATGTCTCTTCCTTGCCATGGAATAACTTCCTTGGTGTGTAATTGCCCTGGAGCACAAGATGTGCCCTAGATCCCTGGGTAAAAACAGACTCCACCCAAGGAAAGAGTGGGGAAAAGTTTTTAGAAGAAATTTCTGAATGTGGCAACATCTCTCTGCATGCTGAATCCCTCCAAAGAGCCCATATTACATAGATTTCATCCTGCAAGTGGGGACTACTGAGCTTAGACATGAGGCTGGTTACATAAAATCAGAAGTAGAAAGTTCCATCACTAAAAATATGGCAAAAACTGGGCTTGTAAAAGAAAGAAACACTTGATTTTAACTAATGATAGTTAATTTGTATTTAGGCTTTCTTTTGATGGTGGTGGTGTTTTACCATACCACTTCTATAACTAAAGATTGCTTAGGATACCTTGGAGGAGAAACACCTGCACAAGGACAATTTTCCAGCATTAAATGCCTTTCTGTGGCATGCTTTCCTAACCTGCAGCAGGTCACCCTTGTAGCAGGCAGTTCCCTGGCATTCTTCACACTCACAAAAAATCCCTCAAGTTTATTTAAAAAAATCCCTCAGGTCAAAAAAACCCCTCAGGTTTATTTCACCTCTGGCTGGCTCAGAGTGGAACAATGGAAGGTGGTGAGCAGGGGACTCCTCATGATGGATTCCAAGTCCTTTAGCTACACAGCCTTTACAACAATGGAGAGTCCCACTGGAACTATAAACCTTGTGATTTATCTGCACTATCTGTATAAATGTTCCTTTATTTCTAACTTCTCTGTGTTAAGCTCCTTTCTTGTGGGGAGAACATAAATCTTGGAAAGGTAATATTGTTTTTTAGTGGACGCCCATCATTCTCCTCTCATTTCAAATGAGAGGATAACACAATGCCATGGGTCCATTGTTATGCTGCTTCCAGCTGGGACTTTTAAATGGTAATGTGGACTGCTCCTTAATTTAGAGCACTTGGTCTTTTTTTGCAGCGCAAGTGGCAGCTGGAAGGTATTTGAGAAGGCAGCAGTTGCTAAGGCTTGGCTGGCTATGCCTCTAGAAAGATTCCAAAAATGTACAGGCTGTGTGTTGGTTCTGATGGACGGAGCTTTGTCAAGGGCTAAAAAGGCAAAGTTGTAAATTCTGCCCTTCTCTTTTCATGGAAAGCAGACGTTGATATCTGAAGCCCACACATTTGTATCACTGCCATAACTAATGACTTGCATTGATGCTCAGTCCCATTTGTTTGGTCCCAGGGTAGGAGAAAGTCCTTAATAAATCAATGAAATTGTCATTTCAAGAATGACACATTCAGCACTGGCAAAGGGTAATTATATTTTATGGGTACTTATTGACTCTGGTGCCTTCAAAGCTCTTAGAATGATGAGGAAGAGAAGTGAATGGGATTGCTCCTGGGAAGTCTTTTAAGAACAGCTGTGAATCAGAGCAGTCACTTCAGAGTCCAGGATAAACTTTGCTGAGCTCTTACAAAAGCTTCCTTTGGAAAATAAGACCCAGTGCTTTGTGTGGAAACGTCAGGTGCCACCTCATGATGCTGACTGTGTGCCAGCCAAAGCTTCTTCACTCCTCTCTGTGAAAGGGCACTTGGATGTTTTGACTCATCTCAGTGATCTTGGTTTGACCTTTGCTGGTTTTTCCTAATTTAAATCCCTGCATTCTGTGAGTATGCAGGATCAGAGCGAGTGCTGACCGTGCCCAGTGGCTTCAAAAGGCTTGAGGAAGGTAATAAAAGAACTCAGTTACATGCAGCAGTTTCCCATGATGAAAAATTGCAGTGCTGAGTGTGTTGTGAAGGAGGGAAATTCATCTTTGGAGGGAAATTCAATGGAAATGAACGTATTAAGATATCAGGAGAGGATTGTTTTCTGCAGTATCATTTCTAGCACTTTTTCAGTCCAACTTTAAATTCTCATTTATGAGACTGTTCTGTCATTACTGCATCTCACCATCAGTGTTTTTCTCTGCTGTATATAGGAAATTGCTATGGGAATGTGAAAATGATCAAAACAGTGGAAATGCATATAACTTAAACCAGAGTTTGTTAGTGCCTTCCTGTGAGCAACCCTTTTCTTGTAAAACATAGGATGTATATTCTCAAGGCATTAGGTACTTTGCTCTCTTTTCCCCAAAAGATGCTGGCTTTCTGTGTTAAGGGTACTACTGTGTCATTTAGATCCATCTGTTTTGTAAGCAGGTTCTCTTCATACAAAAAGCAGGATAGCCTTGGCTCCAGTGGGATGTCACCATTCAGTGAGGTCACAGTCCTACAGCCTGGGGTAAATCTGAGACACTAGCAGAGTGCTGAGGACCCTGTTCAGGGCCTGCTGCTGGTATTACCTCACTGGAAGATCCTACAGAGGAATATCTGTGTAGAGCTTTGAAAAGTGGCAGGACAGGTTTGTTAAGTAGTACGGATTAAAGCAACAGAGAAATTGGGTTGGAGCTGTTGATTCAGCTCAGGGGAAATCTGCTGCACTGGAGTCTTTACCCAATATACACATCTGAGCTGTCACACTGCCTGCAGGCTGCAAGTGGTCCTGCACAGTGGGATAGTGGGGCTTCCTGCCAGAGTTCCCTCAGCCCAGCTTTTTCCTGTGTGCTCAACAGGAGTTTTGCTATTGACTGTAATGGGAACAAGGGTGGGTGAGGAGAGATCACCAGTGAGCACACCTGGGCACCTGAGCAGAGATCAAAATGCCCTCTGCTTCCCATTCTGACCATAGCAGTAGGCACAGCAGGAAAGGGTGAGCTCAGACAGCCCAGGCTGTAAAGCAGCATTATGGCACCAGGAAATGGCAGCTCTCCTGGAACTTCTACACAAACCTTGTTCTTAACAACCACTCCCCATCACGGCAGTGTGATGTGTGCAGGGAAAAGTGGAATCATTAGGAGGGGAGAAGAGAGGAGCAGGTCAAATTTCTGGCTTCTGTTCCAGGCTCTGCTGCCATCTTGCTCTTTTTTTTTTTTTCTGACGAGTCATTTAACTTCTTCAAGCAAAGAAAAAAGAAAAAAAATGTCTGACTAAGAACCAAACATTGTACAAGGTCTTTGGCTGAAAGGACGTGGGTGGATACAAAAAAGATAAAAGCAGCAAGGAGGGAAGAAACATTGCAACTTTGGGTCTGATTTTTTCTGAAATCACTGTTTTTCCCAGTGTTAGTCTACTTATGTGAATTGAGTATTATTTGATTCTCTTTCCAAGATATCTGTGTCTCAGTGGTAGAGAAAGGAGATGAAGAGTTGGAAAAGAGGACAACTGTTGTTTTTCCTTGCTGCAGGATAGAACACCTTGGGCTCAATGTTATCCTTCAGCTCTTGGTTGGGGTTCCTCTGGAAATGGTGCACGGAGCTGCAAGGATCAGTTTTGTGTACGTTGCAGGAGTTGTGGCAGGTAGGTGACACCTCTGCATGCCCCAGGTGAAGAAGCAGTGAAAATGGTTTGTGCTGGCTTTTGAGTTGGAGAAATATTTTGTGATATTTGGGATTAGGAGAGGAGCATTCACTGATCTTCTGTGCATTGAAATCCTTTGAGGGGCTGGACACAGAAAATATGGTACAACTCGACATCTATTTCTGTGTAGCCAGACTCTGTGTTTAGGAGACCTGCTAAAAATGCACCAACTACCTGTTATTTTAAAATAGCCTTGCTTTAGATGATCTTCCTGAATGTGGAGCCATGCTGATCCTGTGGCAGTTCTTCCTCCATTTGTCCTGTCTGTCACCTTTCTACAGCCTAAGTAAGCAATAACTATTTGGTTGTAGATTGTGAGCAGTGCATAGAAATCTGGAAAATTCATTGCATCATTAAGCCATGGGGTCTGATTGATTTTTAGTTCGTGCTGAATTGCTTTTATTTATGTTTGAAATTTCCAGCAGTTTGGGGGTGATGGAAGTTAGCTGACAATACATCAACATCTGATTAAAACAGAAGGAGGACGTGAAAACAACCAAGAGCTTTACAGTAAAACTCAGACAGCGATTGACTGCCTTTGTTCAAGATTTATAGTGTTTGTTTGGTTTTTCCAGCCACATAATTACTTTTTTCCATAAATAGCAGATAAACCCTTTGTAGAATAGGCTGTGTTGGGTACTAATAAATCCTGCATTCCAGGAGACAGTCTGTGGAAAGAATAATTGGACTAGGACACAGGACAAGGCATGGTACAAACACCAATGGTATTTAATGCAGAGAAAGGAGTTAGCAGAGCAGCTCCACTGTCTCCTGACTGTTATTTTAACAAATACTAACAAAAGTGATGCCCAATTTGCAACTTCCCAGACACAGCTTTTCTACACAGATATACCAACCAAACCCCAGGGCTTCACTGATACCTTAGCCAGTTATGAAACATCCTTTATTCTTTGTCATATGCCAGGAGAGAGGGAAATGGGTATATTCATGCTGAGGCAATATAAAGATAACTCAACTCCTAAATAATCAGAAATAGAAAGTAAAATGTAGTTAGGCCACAACTTTTATGGTTCTTCCTCATTTGTCTGGCTTTACTAAGAAGACACATTAAGACTGGAAATTGAGGCACTCAGTGCAGTGTCTGAGGACTTAACTGCAAGTTCTTATTACTCCTTCTTTTATTTCTCATTAACTTTTCCCTTAATGGCAGTGTTTAAAAGCTGAGAAGTCTCAGGGCCATACGAGAAAGGAGGGCTATCAGCAGAGATGGCTGCTGGAAGCTCAGCACTTTCTGGACCTGGAATCAGTTTGGCAATTAGTAAAGAAGTTCATTACATTCCGTGCTACCAAGGACTCTCTCAAGATTTGCCAATATGTCTTTTTCCCATTCCCACTCATCACAAAGATCTTCATTATCCCTTCCTTGTGACAGCAAATCTGCCTTTCCCTCTACCACTTAAATTATTCTTAAAGTCAGCAATGAAAGGAGCTTTGAGCAGATCCAGGCCTCCAACTGGGATAAGAAGAAGCAATGTCTGTGTTTGGCTGTTTTGTTATTAGTGGTGCCTTTATGTACTTGACCTGTCATTTTGCTGTCATGTGCCTACTGCCTCCATCCAGGTTATTTTTGACTAGTTTTACTCTGAAGTTTTACAGGTAATTGGCTGTGCTTTGATCAGAGGCCTGTGCTAAGTTACAAGTCCCTAGTTCCTTCTCCCTGTGCTAATATTTTTCTTGTCAACATGGGAGCTACTTCTGTTTTATCTTCAGGCGAGAAACAAACACAGACATATGTCTGTCTCCTGCTTCCTTGTTCTTTCAATCAGGGAATAAATGCCTTTTTGCAGCACAAGTTTAAAGACACACTGCTGCCTTGCTTAGCTGCTTTTAAATTAGGTGCAGAGGAATCAATCAGTCACTGCCTTGACAGGACAGAGTTGGTTTCATGAGTCAATCAGTTTCCCCCTCCTTCTCTTTCTGTATTCCTGCCCTGCAGCAATTAGCACAAACAGGCTGAAGCAGGGGTGTAGGGTAGGAGAGAGTGTGTTTATTTGGTGGGCAATTGTCACAAAGCCTTGTTGTTTCCCCCAGGGTCCCTGGCAGTGTCAGTGGCTGACATGAGGGCGCCGGTGGTGGGCTCCTCTGGAGGTGTGTATGCTCTTGTCTCTGCTCACCTGGCCAATATTGTGATGGTGAGTACCAGAGTGACTGTCTGACCTCAGAGTGAGCCACGTCTGGTGGCCCAAAGGGGCTGGAAGTATGGTCTGACCCAGCTGTTGGTCATTCAGACTTTGCCCCAGCTAAGAGTTTTGTCTCACTGGTGTGGTCCTGGAATGGAAATATGACCTTGCACTTGGTGGCTTGGTACCTTGATGGTTGGCAGTTTGCCAGGACAACCTAAAGATGTTGATAATCTAAGATTTATCAGTGTTCTCTGGACTATCAGCTCTCCATGCAATGGCTGACAAATTTTTGAAAAGCAGATTGGCTCTGTAGAAGTGGCAGACCTTTTTCTGTCTGTATGTGCTATGTAATTTTAGTGGGTATCTAAGGAAATTTAGCATTCAGTGGATTAATGTGCAGAATATTCCTTATCTCCATTTGTAAAACCCAGACTGAAGCTGAACCCTGGGTGATCTAGTAATGCATCTTTTTGCTGTTTCACCTCATGAAATACTGTACAAAGGTGAGCAAATACCAGCACTGTCATTCTTCTAAGGCTGGAAACAGAAGTTCATCCCCAGCCCTCAGCTAGGTGGTGGCAAAGCCCAGCACAGCTGCCCGGGGGACTCCTCAGCTGACATCAGGCAAAAAAGGCTTTGCTGATAGAAGATTCATGTGTGATGGCATGTCTGTCCTGTACCAGCAATATCAGAGCAGAATAACCATAAAAATGAGGATAATGCTCCTCCCCTGGGTCTGAGTGGGAAGATAATGTGAGGTGGCTGCAGTAGAGACAGAAGATCTGTTATATGGGTGCTGGAAGATGTGTGTGTGTGGTGATGTTGGAGTCAAGCCTAAAAGAAAACCTTGTACTTGATGCTTGTCTGCAGGAAAGTCAGCAGGCTCCAGCTGTGACCCCCAGTGGTGCTGCTCCAGTCAGATTTGTAACAGCTGGGAAATGAAAGATATCCTGAGCAGAATTGGTCTCCTTCACCCTCTTCAAGCTTTTCAGAGCATGAATGAGCTGAGGCTTTTGTCCAAATTAGACAGCTGAGTGCCTGGCAGAGAGGTCAGGAGGGGAGCAGAGGGGCCACCCCTATAGCACAGGGTTTCTGTTGGGGAATTGCATCCCTACATTTCGTTATTTTCAGTGTGATTTGTGTTCCCTGCCACTGTGCCAAGGGAAGCAGGAGGGAGCTTCCTCTGTCTTTCAGGGTGGTAACGCAGACACAGGTTTTTTTAACACCACAATTTACAGGGTTAGAGAAGGAAATTGTAGGAAATTTTGGTCTGCTTCAGAAGAACAGGATCTTCCAGAGGCATGTAGTTACCTTCCCAGACTTCTTAGAACATCATAAGGTGATCTGTCATTTCACTACTCATTGGCCTCCACCAAATCTATTTAGCGATTGCTACCTTAGCATCTTTATTTCTCCATTTTCCACTGCCTCTCTTCTCATATGAAATTTTTTTTGCTGCCTTTCCAGTTCTGGTGGAGGGGTTTTTTTGCTTTCCTTTCCCCCCCTTGTCTCTCAGTGCTCACTTGTTATCTAGATGGGATGCTCCTACACGCTGAAAGGTGTTGCTGGCTGTTTGCTGGCAAAGCTCAGTCTGGCACAGCTGGGGAGAGCAGGGACTGTGGCAGGGAGAGTCTCTGGCATCTTCTGTTCCCTCGTGCCTCCTGGTAACCAAAGGAAATGGAAACATTCCTGCTTGGAAAAATAAATATTATTGGAATTAAATACATAAAATAACCAACAGGGGGAAGCAATAAAGCATATCACCCCAAGGAAAACAGGAAGGGGAGGGATTCAAAGCAGCTACATGGAAATGAAAAGTGAAGGAGGCAGAACAGTATTAATCAGCATGAGGTCAGAGCTTTCTGACTGGGTTAGGTCACTCTGTGGAGAGAGAAAATCAGTTACTTATTTTATGGAGGTTGCATTTTTGCCATCCCAAGTGCCATTAGAGATAGTCTGAAGAGTTTACAAGCATTCTTTTTATTTCTAAAGTGTGACAAATAGAGAGCTTTTCATAAGAAACATGATTATCTTGGTATCTCAGTCTGCCTTCAATAGGCAAACTTTCATTTAGTCACAATAATAATAATAATAATAAAATAATAATAAGGTTGTTATACACCTGAGTTTCTCAAAATATGATCTCTTTTCCTGCTTTAAAATTATGTGCAAGTGGAAAAGGAGGAATTTTAATATTTCTCCCATGATTTCTGATTATCATTCAGAGATTTTTATTCCACTATATTGATTAATAACCAAGCCTGAAGACAGAGGAGACTAAATCCAGGCTTTCTTATGGCACCATTTCTTTGATATTTTATTGAAGTTTTTTTATTGTTTCTCTATGCTCTGCCAAAGATCTGAGCTGCAGAATTTCAGGGAGCCTGAGGCACAGAAAGCAGCATTGAAAAAGCACAGCAGGGCTTGAATGCACTGAGAAGCTGCCTGACAAGTGACAGATCTCAATGTGGTATCCCTTCAGGTTTGTGTGCAGCATTACTTTGTTTTCCTTGTCTCTTTTCCAGAACTGGTCAGGAATGAAGTGTCAATTCAAACTGCTGCGCATGGCTGTTGCCTTGATCTGTAGTAAGTACCATACAATGCCTGGCACGTGCAGCCAGTCCTGTTCTGTTTGTCCTTGCCATAGTAGTTCATGCTGATTCAGAGGGGTTTGACTTTGCAGCAGTTTTGGTAGGAACTTGCAGCTGGACTTTCTGGCAGCAGGAACCGCATTGCTCTCCACTGCAGATGTTGGCTTTCAACACAAGCATTTGTAAACAAGGATTTGTCATTAGCATCTGTAGCTTGTGGTGTTTGTGAAGGAGTGGGACTTAAACATGTTCTCTTTGCAGTCTCAAACAGGCAATGCTTTCATGATGATAATCCTTGGGTTTCCTAGAGCATGTCCTGTCTGGGATGGCAGCAGCATTATACCCACACTGATGAATTCTCTTCCAGCCCTATCCCCAGGGGGGTGCAGTAAGGAAAACTAAACCATGTGTTCATCACAGACAACTGCTTCAAATTCTGACTCATTTTTGTTATGGTTTTGGTATAAATTTCAGAAGGTAAATATTCCCCAACCTATCTACACTTTCACAAACCCAGACCACTTTCCAACCACTGGAGAGACCTTGTGTCTATGTGCCACAACCCTGCCATAGCCACAGCTTCCCTATGCTCCATACAAGGCAATGTCTCCCTCTCTGTCTCCTCAGGGATGCAGTGCTGCCCACAACATGGACTTAAGAAAGGATAAACCTAGACAATTAACTTATTTTTTATTCTTTGTTCCAGTGAGCTTTGAATTTGGAAGAGCCGTGTGGCTGCGATTCCACCCCTCCGCTTACCCCCCGTGCCCCCACCCCAGCTTCATGGCTCACCTGGGAGGGGTGATGGTTGGAATCACCCTTGGTGTCATCATCCTGAGGAACTATGAGCAGAGACTCCAAGATCAGACTTTATGGTGGATTTTCCTTTCTATTTACATCATTTTTGTCTTGTTTGCCATCTTCTGGAATATTTTTGCCTACAGTCTGTTGGATCTAAAGCTACCTCCCCCTCCTTGAAACCATGGGACAGGAAACTGGAGAGCAGAAGTCATCTGTCAGCTGTGTTAAATGAATGAAGATGGAGGATCTATTTTTGTATTTAACTTAGGGGAGGATGATTCGTCTGAACACAAAAGTGTGCTGGAGGAGGTGCTTAAAGATCTCACAAAGGAATGGGCTGATCAGTTTGTTCACAAATCCAGCAGGTTCTGTAACTCTGGCTGGCCATGCCCTGTGTTTCTGCCCTGCACCTGAGCACTGACTGCTTGGATTATTATTACACACTGATATTTTCTATGAGATATTTGTATTTTCCAGGTCAGTGCTGGAATTATGGCCAATTGTTCAGTGAATTTCCTCGATGTTACTGAACACTAAAAGGGAAAAAGAGCAGACTAATTAGAGACTCAGATGGTACTCACAAGGCAGCTTGAGTCTGGTTTATTTGGACATATCTGACTGTTCAGCCATACCAGTGCCACTATCTAATTACTTGAATGGTTCCTAAGGTATTTTATCCTATGCTGAAGCTTGTCTTGCACAACTCTCAAAGGAATCGGCAGAACTTGATCATACAAAGTAATGGAGACTGGTCTTCAACTACAGGTCAAATGAAATTGCACTATAAACATTGGGAATCTTAGAGTGTTGTGGATACTTGGCCAGAAGTGACTTTTCCTGTGCATGTTTCAGTTGATTTTAATTAATTATTCTCCCCTCCCCAGCCTGCTGTGGCTAAAGGGTGTGACTGGATTGTTGGGGTTTTTTTGTTTTGTTTTGTTGGGGTTTCTTGTTTTTTGTTTTTGTTGTTGTTGTTGTTGTTGTTGGGGGGGATGTGTTTTTTCTTTTTTTGAGGGATGAAGAAAAGGAGGGAAAAAGTTCATTTGTGGTTTTGTCAGACGACAATCAGGTGCTGTTTTTTCCTCACTTTTTTTCTGGCCACACTGACCTAACATCTGGCCTGCAGTGAAATCCTAGCAAGGATCACAACTCTTCCAGCAGGTTCTTACTAGGAAAATGAGACTCTGATCACCTCCAGCAGCCCAGAGTGGGAACTATCCAGAATTTAGAGCCATACAGTCCATTTGGGTCCAAGTCCACTGAAGGCAGTGGAGTTAAATCAGTCTGTATGTAGCACTGGTTTCCCAATGAAGTGGAGAGGGTGTCATTTGCTACAGTGATCATTGTGAAATGGATACAACTGGTTTTAATATGACTTCTAAAATCCTGAGGATGCCTCTTCCTGAGGCAATGGATGTTTAGGAGCTCCAGACAATAGTTAGTTGCAATGATGGCTTTTTCTTTAATGTTGGTCAAGCCCAGTTCAGGCAGTCTGTAAGTGGGCTGTGGCACAGTTCATACAGTTGCCTGCCCAGACCTAGGGACCACATGGGGACATCTGTAGCACAAGCAGAGCTTATAGGTACTCTTCTCTGTAAGGTGCTTATTTTGCTTGTCACTTTAGAGAGCTGCCAAATTACAGTCCAGGAGTGTGGGTGCCCTCATTTTCTCTGCCCTTTACCCACCTATTCAATGGTCTGGACAAAGCAGCCATAAAAGTTTCTCCAGACAAGTTCCTCTCTTTCTTTTTTCTATTTCCTGCTGGTGCCCAGGCATAGTCACCAGAGTCTTTCACAGCACATCCCACAGGCACTGTAGCAGTTGTGTTTGCTCTGTAGAAAAATGTATCTGTGTTGTGGGCTTTATGCTCTCAGCTCTGCTGTCCATGCTGCCTGATGATCCCACAAGCTAGTCAGAGCCTGTCCTTCTAGAGGGAACATCCACAAGTGCTTATCAGCTGCCCCCTTCCTTGCCTCTTATGGAAAAATAACTCTGGGATGAGGGGTGAAGTCTTCTCCCACCCAATGCACTCCTAAAACTTCTGTTGCCTCAGAAGGAGGGGGAGAAAATAAGTGTTTCTGCAGCCTGCAATAAGCCTTACCTGCAAAAGAAACAATTTTTGCCACCATTGTGCACAGAAATGGGATTTCTGAAGGTGATTGCACTTTTGTTGTCCTGCATGGCCAGTACATTGCTCATGGGCCCTCATGGAGGACCAAGAGGAAGAGATAAGGGCCAGAGCCCTGATCATTTTGGAGAAGGGATTGGTTCCCTGAGTCATTTTATCTCTGCAGTTTGGGTGCAGATCCCAGCAGTCACAAGAGTTCCCAGGGATTGTTGCAGGTGCTGGCCCAGTGAGTGTCGTAGCCGTGGATCCCCCTGGGAGCAGGCAGGAAGGAGAGTGGGAGCTGGGAGAGTTCTGGCATGGTTATAGAGTAAGGAGGACATTCCTTCCTTCACCTATTGCTAAGCCTTTCTCATTACAGATGCCTTGAAAACAGAGGTGACCAGGAATGGGAATTCTCCTGAAATCTTAGGAAAGCTTTTTAAATTTTGGTAGAAAATTTCATTTGCAAAAAAACCCAGATTATTTTGCCTATAATTTACCAGAGTGCAATGTGTACCAATTGACTTTTATTTTTGGTTTATCAGCTGAAAGCTACTTACTACCCATGAGTTTCTTACCAGTAAAGGTTTTCCATGCCTGACAGTGTGTGCTCTGAGGTGAAGCAGCTAGATAAAAGTTCAAGAGCCACCAGTTTCTTGATCAGCTTGATCATGGCCAAAATGTCTTTACTCAGCTCAGGAGGGGGAGGGAGCTGAACAGGGTAATGCAAACAGCATTCCTTGGTCCCTTTTCCATAGGTGAGGGTTTACATGAACTGGTTGAAAACAGCTCTGAAGTTGATTTTATGACTTAGTCTTTTAAACTGTTGTTCATCTTTCAGACTTCATTCTGTGTCCCCATACCCTGCCTGAGCAAGTCTACAAACAGCCCTGGGGATCAGAAAGGCCAGACTTTAAGGCTATGTTAGATTTATTTTATGTGAAGGAATGAAACCCTCTCACATTCCTGTTCATCAGAGCTGAAATCTCCCTTACATGGAGCAGTTTGTGCACAGAGCCTGTTGTCTGCTAAGAATCAATCAGCTCGTGGAGCCAGAAGCAGCACAAAGTGCTTAAGATTTTTAATTATTTTTTTAATCATTAAAATTACAGTGTGAAAACTTGCTGTGTTTTTACAGAATATCATGAATTCCAGTTATGTTGTTTTCTAACACACCCAGGAGTGCCACAGTGCTGCAGCACTACAGAGCTAACAGCAACCACGCTTTTCTGTTACCTCCAGATGTCCTTGAAGCTGCTGGCTCATGTTGGAGATGTAATATTCTCCATCCTGCTCATTTGTGGTTCCAACCTGGCACAGTCAGCAGTATGTTCCTGGAGGAGCATCCACTGAGGGACTGGTTTCAGTGATTTGTTGTGGTTTTATTTCAGGTACTGCCAGGATTTTCCATCAGTCAAATAAAACATGAATCTATTGAGGCTTAGGACTGTGCAGTGGTAGAACAGAAGACAAAAACTGTCACCAGTGTACAGGTTTGAACAGAGCACCTCGGAGCAAGTTATTTTACGCTGTGTCCTTGAGTGAGGACACAACACCTGGGGAGAAAAGAAAAAAGGAGCTGTGTGTGCGGTGGATTTCCCGCGCAGTGAGTTCATTGCAGCAGAGGATGAGGAGCAGTGCGGAGCTGCCAGGGACACCTGCCGGCGGCAGGAGGGACACGGGGCTCCCACAGCCCTGCGAGGAGGAGGAGGAAAGAGGAGAACCAGGCACATCAAAGCCCACGGAGACTGCAAATGCCACATTTTATTCCTAGATGCTTGGAGACAGGTAAAGATTAGCGTTACACACAGTGGTAATAACAGATATGAATGAGGAGGGAGAGAGTTGTCATGCAGTGGTGGGAGAGGAGGTTTCCAGAAACAAGCTCTCAGTGAGGTGTAGCAGTCATAAAAATGCTGATGAATTTACTTCTGCTGAGTTTTTAAGACAACATCTTGTGTCACTGTTTCCCTGTCAGTTGATGAGGAATCTTAGCACTTACGTGGCATATTGTACATTTTCACTGCTTGCTCCTTTGGCAGTGGGAAGTATGTTATCAACAGCAAAGGGGGAAGCTAGAGAAATTCTTACTAGAAATAAAGCTCAGGGATTCTGTATCCCAGCACCTTGCTGCTTCTGATGGATTATACTGCCCATGTGTTTTAGATCAGATTGGGCCCTATCAGTTTGAACTGGGCTATGGAGGATGAAATCCATGTTCAGAGCTGGTACTGACATGACAGCTGATGCTGACCTCACAAGGCAGCTGCTGTTCTCTGCCAATATTTAGTCTCACAAGATGGTGGGTAGGACTTTCACACATCCTTCAGTGAGTGAAGAGCTCAAAGTCTGTTCACAAAAATTCAAGCTCAGCCAAATTGCTTTGGAACACCCATCCATTGGCTTTGCCCAAAGTGGAACTGGAGAATGGGGACATGGCAGTCCAGCACCAGCCACCTCTGGGGGCAAGCTGGGACTGCAGAGCCCAGGCCAGCACCTCTGAATATTGCTGCTCCCCTGCTCCTCTTACAGTGGTGAGTGCTCTGCAGTGCTTTGTGTGGTAGAACTCAAAGATTCCTTCTCTAATCACTGATGCCAAGAGCTATAAAGGTTATAAAGGAATGCAGTTCCATAAAAAAGAATCACACCTAAGACAGAAACCAAGCTTATTTAAAGGCAAATGTATTTAATGGCACCATTAATCATTGGCTTTTAATTGGAAAAAGCTTTCTAATATGCCAGTAGGAGTACAGAAAATTTACGTTTCAGAGTACTTTACAACACAAAGCACAAAATATTCCCTATGATTTAAGTAGCTAAAGTACCTTATTTTCAGTGAGCTTGATAGACACATTGTCACTGACTCTCTCCTGACTCCCACAGTGTCTGTTCAGTTTGCAAATAAAGCCAGATTTATGCAGCTTTTCTTTTGCTTACACCACTAATGCTAACAACACATCCAAGTGTTAAACACAAAGCACTAAACTACATAATTTTCTGCCTTAAAATACTGAACAAATGGTACTTTCCCTGTGAAGGGCTAGTAAAACAAAATGGTATTTGCAAGGTAAGATGCTATTGTATGTTTCCAAATATTTTTGTATTGTGTACATTCTGTATATTTTTGTTGTGACAATATTATTTGAGTGCAGAATCCATTAAATTTTTTGGTGGTTTTCTTTGTTTGCTGTTTAATTTATCTTTTCTTCCTTTTTTTTTAAATTGTGTTGTTCTATATCACATACCAAGAAACCAAGCAAGAAAGAACTTTCAAGGACAACTATTTAAGTTTGTCTACAGTTAACATGGTTTTTAACAAAAGAGCCCTTGGTTTGGAGCTCTGCCATGCAACCTTCTAATAATGACCTTGGTAACTCATTTTTATGTTTGTCTAACAGATAAAGGAGAGAGTGAACTGCAGCTTCTTTTCTCCACAAGATCTAATGAGGATGCATAACTGGCTTGGGACTTGTATGGATATTCAGGTGTTGTCCCACCTTTTGGCAGCTGTCCCTTCATTGCAGTGACCTCAGAATTGCAGGGAAGTTGATGACATTTGAGAAAATTTTTTTACATTTTTTCACATGTGAGGAATTTTTTTTCCTGGTGAGGAGGATTGTGCTCTCTTAACATCAGGCTCTACTGAATGTTTTCAAATCTGAGAGCCAACTCTCATCTTGAATCAAGAGTGGAAACAACATATCCAAAAAGTTCTGCAGTAAACCCCCAACTGACTAAAATAAAAAATCCTTCTACCAGTGTGGAAGGAAGAGGCTTATTTTGAAGAGTAAGTTGTGTTTTTATTGGGAAACACTGGGTTAAATTTAAATGTGTAATTTATAGGAATGAAGATGTATGTAGGAGCAGTTCCAGTCAGATGTGCCACTCCTAAGGAAGGCAGATCACTGCTACCACGTGTGGGACTCAGCTCTTGCTGTTGGTGCTCTGCACTGAACTAAACTTTGAGACACTCAAATCACTGTTCATTAGCTGAGGACTTTCAGCACAAAGGTAAGGTGGGTTTTGTCAGCTTTTGTCAATTAATACAAAAAGTGTTTCAGCCTACTAGCACAGTACATTTTCTTGCTACCTGTTCTTCACATCCAACTTCTTTCACTGAGCTCTTTTTTGTGTCCTGATCACCCTAAAAACTGAACTACGATTGCTCCAACTTTTTTAGAAACATACAGGAGCAACAAAAGGTGACGTTTTATTGAGTGCTGCTGTTGTACTCACTCATGAAGGGAAACACTGGTTTCTTCTCAGAGCTCCTGCAAATGACTGAATGAGGGGTTTGTTTTCTTTCACACTACTTTTCTTCTCACCTGCCCAAATACATTATATGCCAACTTGGCTATTAGTGCCACACTTGCAGCTCCTCTGCATTGAGGGATAAAGGGTTTTGAACAGGAGACATCAAGGACCACACTCATTGACAATTTAGAGGCGCACTATTGAGGATTTCAATGTTTTATTGTCAACCTTATTATAAGTTCAACATGGTGGTGTCACAGTACAGAGCACCAGCACAAGTCACACTGAACTGCATTAGTTACAGGCACTGTTTCAGGGAGAGTTCAAACACCCTCCGCTGCAAAGGGAATCAACAGGGAATTCTGCTTGTATCAGGTTTGCAGAAATTGCTCTCTTTATGAGGTTACTCAGACTTCATGAGTTTTTATTCCAGCTGCAGCCAAAGATTTCCTTCAGGAAAATCTGAAAATGCCTCTGTGTCCCATGATGTGGGCAAGAATCCATTGCTGATACAGTGAAATATTCTAAAGTCTGAGTAATTAATTTGGGAAGTTCATTTACTCCAAATTCTGAAAAAGTCTTAATATTAAATGTGGAAACTTTTTAGTTTCTTCATGATTGAAAAACACAGGATTGTTTACAGTTATGCAAAACTAATGAAAGAACATACAAATAAGGTCTTGATCATATCTCAGACTAAGGAAACAGCCAAACAGCCTGGAATTTCAAATACCTGTTGTGTGTGTGTATGCACACATACAGGCACATACAAACTGATTACTGCAACGGTTCAGTCTTTAGGCAGCTGTTTTATACCAATTACCAACTTGGTTATCCAGTGGCAGCAGAACAAACCAGCAGTTTGAAAGCAGAAACCAGCTACAGACTTGGTACTTAGGTTTTCTTATCTAAAGTAAAATGATTAATTCATTATCTAGATCTATCCAGATGTTTGTACTTCTTTATTAAAACAAAGTAGCCAGATCTAAATGATTTTAAAGGTATTTAAAGTATTTAAAACAGTGACATGCTTGCCAGGTAAGGGACTTGAGTTTTGTTTTGCAATAACTATAAAAATCAAATGTCATGATTTCCTCAGAACAGGAGCAAGTCAGTTGGAGAATCTGAAAACTCTGCAGGAGTTTGTATTATCTGATATTTACACATTAAAAAAGCTCATAGTGCTTTGTCTAAAAACAAGAAAAGGCAGGTGAAACTGCAACTAAGGTTTGACTTGGGCAATACTTTTAAATATAAATTAAAAATCCTGCAATAGCTGCACAGAAGAAATTAATGATTTATACATAAGATAATTTTAAGCCACTGATGTTTCTCTCATGAATTCCTCCAGGACAGTCACCACGTTCCTGGCTTCTGGCATTTCTGCATGTTCTACTTTCACAATCTTCAGCAGGATGTCCCCACTGCCACAGTTCTTTAGGAACAGGTAGCACTTGAACAAGGCATAGTGGTTCATTTCAGCCTGGCGGATAAACCTCTTCAGGTTGTTGATGTCCTGGATAGCCTGGGGAAAGAGCAACACAGCATCTTCTTATCTTCCTACATGGAATGAAAACACACTTCCACACAAAATGTGGAAAATAAAGGACAATAGAAGGAGAAGCAAAAGCATTTCCAATAGACATTTTGTATTTCTACTTAAGAGTAATATGAGAATTGAATATTGTCTTGGATGCATATTATAGCTTTTACTGTAATGATGCAAAATGTGTGGACAAAATGTGATGTGTCCAACTTGTAGCAAGAATTCTACTATGGCAGCTCACCTAAGAAGTGTTAGCTTCTGAACCCCTGTTACCAGTTACATGAGATTGTATGTGCAAGTCTCAGATTAACAGTATTTGAAGAAAACAAACAACAGCAACAAAGACAGTGGGTCTTACTTTAAATCTGAGGAAACACCTTTGGAGAATTCACTGAAGAAACTTTCACACTACCTTACAACTGTTCTTGTCAAGTACAGTAAGCCAGCCCCCAAATTAAGCTTCAGTGTTAGTCGGTTAATGACATATAGACATCATAATAACCTAAAACCTTTATTCACTGCAAAATAATATTTGCATATAGTATTTGCTCCCTCAGTAACCCAAATATCTTCTTCAAGTCTTTAACATATATAAACAGGTACCTTCAATTTAAAGTTTTCCAAAATCTGCCGGAAGAGAAATGGATTTCCACCTTCAGCACCATTCACAAAAGCTTGCATCCAGTCCTCACAGAACCTGTTGCTTCCTGATAAATGTTCAGGAACAGAGAAGAGATGAGAAAAAGCAAATGAGCTCAACATAAATATACAGCTGCCTGTATAGGTACCTGGTATATATAAACCAGGCATATATACCTGGTTTAATCACTCTCACATAACAAGTGACAGCAATATACCTGGGCCAGGAAATGAGTCTTAAGGAAAAACAACACACATGGAAAAGAAAAGCAAACACAGCTACAGTGATTACACAAGACTGTGTTCCGATTGCTGAATCTCTTTTCCCAGCATTTGCCAAAAACAAAACAGGATAAAAAAGCTTTGCAGATTCCCTGAATTGTACAAGTCATGCTTTCATGGTCCACTAACTAAATGTACTGTGGATTTTACTACCAAGCATTTTCAACCCAGAGTTCCAGTGTGTCTGGTGTAACAATCTACTCTGGTACCTCACAGGAAAACAGAACCTGAAGTTTCTGGGCAGGAGCCTATGATCTGAATATCCTAAATTGCCTCTAATGTCACAGCTCTCAGCAGCTGATGGATCCTAGGGAGCAACATGAAGTGTTCCCAGCTGTAATCTCACCTGCATTATGCAGCTGGGGCTGAGGTCCACTACAGTCTATAAGCATGGACTTGTGCTGTTCCTCTGTCATGGCGATGCACAGGGAGGTCATTGTGCCTTCCTGGACAAGTCCTTGGAGGCTGGCAGCTGCCAGGAACCTGACACAGAAAGCTCTCATCAGCTGCTTGCTCCTTTACAGCTCCTGGACACTAAGGTAACTCTCAGACACAGTAGCCAAGTTACTCAAAGGTTTGGGTTCTAAGTATCTTTACCTGCTGATGTCCTTTTCTGTTCTTTCATCTGCATTTTTGACCTCTACAGGAGTGTAACTCAGAGCCTTAAACAAAAAAAGAAACAAAAAGAAAAAACAGAAAAAGCTGGATGCAACTTCAGTATTACTTTTGTTGCTTTATTGCAGTTCTGAGCAATAAATACATAATGTGGTACTTTAAAAATTGTTCTTGTCAAGGCAGTATTCTGTGTTATTGCCATTGCAGCTGGTTCTGCACTCAGAAGAAATTCAGCAGTTATACTCTGTTAGCTATTCCATCCAGAACCTCCTCAAACTCAGGGACTAGAGCTAGGATTAGTCTCTTTTTTGTTTCCAGGGAACTACAAAAGACACATAAACAATATAACACCCTTTTTCATTCAGAGGAATTATGGCATGGGCAGCCTGCTCATGCTATTTCTGATTTTCTTACTCTAATTTCAGCATGGACACCATTAGATTTTATTTTTTTAAAAGCGACAGAAGAAATTGTTACATGCTTCTTTAGCAATAAGCAGGGGAAAAGTACTTGCTCTGAATGAAAAAAAAAAAGGGTTTTTAATTTAATTTCCTTCTGCTGGGAAAGCAAATGCAAGAAATATTTTAACCATGCTGGAGTCACTGAGATGCCTTCTGGAGGTTTTTTAGCTACCCAGTTTTAAATACACTTACAGCATGTAGCAGAGAGGCCAGTTTGTCCTGGAAGAGCTGCACAACCCTCTGGATAGGGCAGATGGCATCCTCAAACCAGCTCTTCAGGTAGGGGCTAACACAGGACTCCAAGTTTTTTTGCTGTAACACATTGAAACGTTAAAACTTTAGCTAAAAATCAGGTTTCTACACCAATAGAAACATTTTAAGAAACAGCCAGAACAATAATATTATGCTATATATTAAGTGAAGACCATGCAACAGCAGATGGGATGACAAAGAGACTTAAAATGCAGAACTTCCACTAGAAAAACGTGACAAGAACCCCACAAATGTCCCTTCCTAACATTCAGAACTGGTAAGAATTGAGGTGGACATTGGTAAGTTCCCTGTAGACCATTACCTTTTATTGGTTATTCTTCTCTCCAAATTTAACTGTAAGTGACCTTTAAGAGATTTATGACTGACACAAAAAGGTCCCCCCTTTCTTTTATTCCTTTTGACCTGTGTGGCTGATAGCACCTTAGACATTCATTGTACTACAGTCAGTCAAGTATCTCTCCCCATGTTTCATGCTGGTACTTGAAACACTTATTTTGTCTCTATAGATTAGATCTTCCAGATGGTTTTACCAATTAATCTGCATAAATACTAATTTTCACCACTTAAAAACATAGTTAGGCTTTACCTCCAAATCAAGGTTTATCTTCAGATTTTGAATGTATTTATCCAGCTCAAGCCTGAAAGTATCTTCTTAAGGAAAATAAGATGCATCAGTTAAGCCCTGTATTTTTCCCTCTCAGTATATGGCTGTTACTGACTTTTTCAGTTACTGAAAGGTGTGCGCAAACAAGCTGATTTCAAGTACAAACAGACAAAATGACAAGATAATTTTTACATCATCTCCCTCTCCATACAGGTAAAGAAAATTTAAGGTAAGGATATAGTTCCAGACCTTTCTCTGAGCCACCTAAGAAACAAACCACATATTCTGGAGCATTGATGTCTGATTCCAATGTTGCCATTTCCAGAAGACTTTCTTGTTGGAAACGACAGTAGTAACAACCAACTTTACCTTCTGGTATGCTATGAGAAAAGAAAAAGAAAAAAAAAGAAAAAAATTACTTTCTTCCAGACACATCACAAAAAAAGAGTGTAAAAAGCAGACATACATGATTTCTGAGATAATTTTAACTGTTAGCACTGTTGGCTCCTATAACCGTGATACGTGCAGCCATAGGTGCAGCTCTTAGACCTTCTCTTTTTTCTTTTGTGTGAGTAGTTTAAAAGGAAATAATTATAAACATCTGTAGTATTTTTAAAGTATTCAAACAGTAAATTATTTAAAACAATATTTTTCTCAAAGTTACGTAAAAAAGGAAAGTGCCATTGTGTAAGGCTGTTATTAACAGCAGCAACAGGCTGAGAACATGGAATTGGGATTAAACTTAAGTGCAGCAGCAGGCAGGCAAGATGTGCCAGTGTTCCTTACAGCTCTCATTCACCAATAATTTTAAAAATTTACCTCAGCCCCACTGATGCTACATTCCCCATTCCTTCAAACAGTGCTCCTTTAGAAAGACGCTTAGCGATGAAACTGCGCAACTCTGTCTCCGCTTCAGCTGGTAAATTGGTGTCCAGCAAGGAGAGGCTTTAAAAAACAGAAAAAATTGTTACCGAAAGGCAAATATTATTGTTTTGTGTCTCTCAGCATGGGCAGAACCTGCCTCTAGCAATACTGGAGATACAGTGTCAGCTCATGCTGACCTTCCCAGCAGCTATGGACAAGACACTGCCCTCTTTGTTCCTATGGTTCCCCAACTGTAATACAGAGCTTATGGAAAGATGTCCATTGAAAATTAATCATTTTTGTTATATGTCACCTACATGAAAAACTAAGTCAATATAGCAATATCAAGTACCAGTAGCAAAAAAAAAGGAGTTCAAACTCAAGGATGATACTTTCTGTTTAATACATTACTTGAGCTATGCACATGTGTCCATTCCCCAGCTATTCCAGAAGAAGTGCCATGGGGACTCCAGAATGCTTTCGTAAGGGGTTGTGTTTTGAAAGGACTGCAGAGGATCTACCAGTGATCTGACAGCAATACGGTAAGATTTCAAACCGGGGTATTCCCGTGATTGTGCTGCTCTGCAGCTCAGCTTTACCTGAAGTCTTCGGTAGAGGGTGTGTGTGCCACGGCGCCGCCGGCACTGCCATCCCCGCCGGCTCCCGGCTGCGCGGACCTGGAACCCAAGGGATTCCCGGGAATGAGTTTACAGCCGAGACACGCAACAGGGAACAGGGGCTGCAGCAGGGAAAAGGCACGGCCCCAAGGCGAATAAAAACAGGAGCAGGGAATCCGTGCATTATGGGAAGGAAAGAATCTCAGTGGGGAGAGAGAGGGGGAAAAAAGGGAATTAAGGGAGCTGGAAACGGTCAAGGCCTGGGCACGGCCTCCCCGCGGGGGAACCCGGCGCCTCACCTGCGGTAGCCATAGAGGCCGTGGTAGGTGCAGCCGTGCCGCTCCGGCCGCCGCTCCTCGCCCGCGCCGCCACCCTCCTCGCTGCTCTCCAGCTCCCGCTCATCGCCGTCCGGCAGCGCCGGCAGCATCCCGGCCCCGGCCCCGCCTGTGCCGCGGGGAGCCACCGGGCCGCGCTGCCGCCCCGCCCCGAGGCTGTGCCGAGAACCCGCCCCGGTGCCCGGAGCTGGGAGGAGCCTCCGGGGCGCACGGGCCGTGTCCTCACCCCACCGAGGGCGGTGCCGAGCCGTGCTGAAACGGCTCCGGCTGCTGCGGCTCCTCCGTTTGTGTAATGCACAGAAAAATGCAATACAGGCACCGCAGTGCCTCTGTCAGTACAAGTAATCCTTCAAAAGCCGGTCACTGACTTGACGGCAGGACCTGCTCAAATCACATTTAGAATTATAGAATGGTTTGGATTGGAAGGGGATTTGGCAGGATTAGCCATGCTGTTCGCTTTTAAATGTCCTGCTTTTGAAATACTTTTTGCCCGTTAAAACAGCACATTTGTTAACTCGGCCATATGGCTACCGGGTAGCCATAAAGAATCACAATCACAGAATCGTTGGGGTTGGAAGGGACCTCTAGAGACGATCCAGTCCAACTCCCCTGCCAAGGCAGGGTCACCTGGAGCAGGTGACAGGGGAACACATCCAAGTGTCCAGAGAGGGAGCCTCCACAACCTCCTTTTGCAGACAAGCCTTGTAGGGAGCAGCTGTGACCCCCAGCTGCAGCAGGGCCAGTGCCAAGGGTTAGACATGGCTGATGGCTGGACTTGATGATCTTACACATCTTTTCCAACCTCAGCGATTCTGTGATTCTCTTCTAAGCACCTGGTGGACCTGTGGTGAGCTGGAGAGCCATGGGGGTAACACAGACACACCCCCTGATGGATTGTCACTGTAACAGAGGGACCAGCCCCCGTCCAGGTGCAGGTAACTGGCGGCTCAACACATTTAAGTCGGTTTTTTTGTGTTCTCGAGGTGCTGGGCTCCCCCACATGCCATGTCAGCACCCAGCAGCACAGGCACAGCCAGCACCAGAACAGTGCACACAGCAGCCAGCTTCTTGCCCAGTAGTATTTAGTGGGGAAAACAGAGTGTCTCTGTGACATTAAACCATTAAACATGAAGACAAGAAACAGTTTAGATTAGGAGGAAGCACTTTGCTCTGAGAGTGCTGAGGCCCTGGAACAGGCTGTCTAGAGAAGCTGTGGCTACCCCATCCCTGGAAGTGTTCAAGGTCAGGTTGGACAGGTTTTGGAGCAACCTGGTCTAGCGGAAGGTGTCCCTGCCCATGGCAGAGGGATGGAACGAGATGGGCTTTAAGGCCCCTCCCAAACCAAACCACTCCGCGAGTGTTTCTGTGACAAACTCAGATGCCTCAGGCGGAGCACCTACAGTCCCTGTTGGGCAAAATGGCGGCGGCCTCTGAGGCGTCACGGGACAGCCCGGTGGGGGCGGCCGCGAGCGCGTCACGTGGCCGCCCCTCCGCCCCTCCGCTGGCCCTTTGTGTTGTGGGAGTTTGGAGGCCGCAGCGGCGCCTGAGGGAGCTCGGCCGCCATTTTGTGCCTCTCGCTCGGTCTGGGGCGGCCGCGCGGGCGCTGCGGCTCTGAGGGAGCGCTCAGCTCTCCTGCTCTGTAGGTCGGGGTGACGCCGCCATGGGCCGTAAGAAGAAGAAGCAGCTGAAGCCTTGGTGCTGGTATCCTTCTGTGTGGGACGCGGCGGATGCAGAGAGCTGGGTGGGGGAGGGTAGCGGCGCGGCCTGGCGCGGTCGGGGCTCGGTCCCGTTTCGTCTCGTCCCGAGATGGGGCTCAGCCCTTCTCCCCACGCTCGTTACGGTTTGTCTCGGTGCTCGGCCCTGTTCCAGCCCTGTGCTCCTCGGGATGGGGCCCGGTCCGTGCCCTTTCTGTGTTCCCCACCCCCCGCACGGCCTCAGGCCCGCTCCCGTCGCCCTCGCCGAGGCCGCGGCCTCCCGCCCAATCCCTAAAGCCGAGACACCGGGAAATGGAGAATGGTCTTTATCCTTCGCGAGGGCGGATGTTAAAGGGAGAAAATCCTCCTGTTAATAAATACGTTCATTCACGGAAGGAGGTGGGATGTAGTTAAAAGAGAATTTTTGAAAACTTTTTTTTTTTCCTTTGTGACAGGGGGAACTTTTAATTTGTAATTGCTGTATCATGATTAGGTTTAATTTTTCAGTATCCAGAAATACTGGTGGATTTTCATTTGATCGCTCCTTCAGAATGTGCTCACTGTTGTGGAGTGATTACAAATTTACCTTTTCTCTTATGCTTCTGTCCTCTAGAATTGTTTAATAAAGAAACTTAAAAGGTGCTCCGAGGTATTTTACCATTTTATCTTGGAAGACATCTGTAATTGTTTTAGACATTAATTTAATTCACGTTTTGGTGGAAGCAAGGGACGGATTGTGTTAGCAGTGTTAACATTTTTTAAATAATAAATAGCAAACGTGTCTTTGTCTCACCTAGGAAAATATGTGGAGTGTTTGCTGAAATATCAATGCTGACCCACAGAAAGGACATGCAGTTTCCATAGATGTCCATACAGTTCTTTGTTTAAAATATTTCTTTATAAAAGCAGAGAATTCTTCAGTTACTGCAGCAAATTATGCTGTGTCATAAAAATTGATAGCTGGATAACCGGAAGAGGAAGGGAATTTTTAACTAAAGCCTTTGTTCTCTTTTATGATTGTTAGTTACTGGTAATTGATTAAAGAGGCACTGAGTGATCTGCGTAGTTTCCATTTTGCTGATTTCAGGCCTGTTTCTCCTTTAATGCTGTAGCAGCATTCACACCCCTGAAGAGAAAAATAGGTAGAACTTGAAAACCATGAGTCAAACAGTATGGAGTCAGATGATGACTCTGATTGCATGCAGACACCTTCTCACTTTTGTACCTGTGTAAAGAGAACTGTGCTGGACTGCATCAGGGTGTTTGGTTTTGGACATCCATGAAATATTTGTCATCCTCTGAATGCTCAGAGATGCTTCTTCTGCCTTTTGCTTCAGGAAAAATCACACTGGTGCTAATTATCTTAGGCCTATCTAAAAGGTCACTTCCAGGATGAAATGTTTCCTTAACAGTCTTCCATAGGTACTGTAATAGGGATTTTGATGATGAGAAGATCCTTATACAGCATCAAAAAGCTAAGCACTTTAAATGCCATATATGTCATAAGAAACTGTATACAGGACCTGGTTTAGCGATACACTGCATGCAGGTAAGGAATTTTAGATTTACATGAGCTTTTCTTTACAGTATCTAAAATTTAAATGAAGTGTCCTTAAGAAGGGGAGTTGAGGGCTTCCAGAGTCTATAAAGCTGTGAGAAAAAGACAGCAGTAGACAGCAATGGCTTGTTTGCAGTGTAGGAGTCCTGCTGGACCAGCAGTCAAATGGTCACTGTGCAGCAGAGATCTTTGTCAGGAGTTTTGTAGGAGTGAAGGAATTGTGCTTAATTTTTCTAGTTTGATGTAAGCTAGTTTTAGGGGTAATAGTAGTTACCAGAGATTAGGTAGCACAGATCAAGAAAATGCTTGGCCAGAGAGATTATTCCTATTAAGGATGTTCCTTTTCTGTCTTGAAACTGCCTGGAGAACACAGAGAATTTACCCTGAATGTGGTCAGCAGGATTTGTTTGGTTTTTTTTTTCTTTAGGTACATAAAGAAACAATAGATGCTGTTCCAAATGCTATTCCTGGAAGAACAGATATTGAACTGGAGATCTATGGAATGGAAGGTATTCCAGAAAAAGATATGGAGGAACGGAGGAGGTTACTTGAACAAAAAACTCAGGGTAAGGTGTAATGTGGCTGGTTGTCTGTTATTTCCTTGGTGTGTTCCTTACTCAGCTGCAGCACACAGGGTGGGATTTAATGCCTTCTCTGAGGGCAGCTGCAGGCATTTGCCAGCCATGTGGGAGGGACTTTTCCTTTCCTGTTCAGGAGTAGCTGCTGTCAGAGCAGCTACAATAATTACCTTATGAATATGGGCATGGTGATTTATTTATGAGGGTAAGGGGAGAAAAGGCTAGAGGTAAAACTTATCCTTATGATTCTCAAATGCTTCAGTTTCTTTGCTGTTCAAGCATATCTTTGGTTGAACTGCTTTGGTTTATGCTGGACAGCATGACATTGACACAAGGGCAGATCCCTCTGTATATTCAGGGTCATGGCAGAGTGAGTCATGTTCCTCCCTTTTATTTGTGGCTATAGGTGTGCTCACACAGCATTCTTCCTTTGTATTTCTATGACTTTTTGGACACTGACAAGGTTTGAATTTTGCTATTAGTTAATTTTATAGTCTATAAGTTGTGTTCATTTTGACCAAATGCATTGTACGGTCTGCAGAGAGCCAGAAAAAGAAACAACAGGATGATTCTGATGAGTATGAAGATGATGAATCTGCGGCTTCAACTTCATTTCAACCGCAGCAAGTCCAGCCACAGCAGGGGTACATTCCCCCAATGGCACAGCCAGGTTTGCCTCCTGTGCCAGGTGCACCAGGGATGCCTCCAGGTGAGAGGGTGTGTTAGGTGTAGTTGCTGAAAACCTCATTAGAAACATGAAATGCTGCTTGTGTTCTTGAGTAATAATCTGCCCTTTTAACACTGGGGTCACAGAATAGTTCTGGGAGGTGCAGATAAGTAATTTCTTCATTTTCTTAATGTCCTGGGGTGACTTTATAATGCTTGTATCCCCAAATCATCCGCTCTCTCTATGCTGTTCTGTGTATGAGCATGTCTTCCTTGGTGGACTAGATTCAGATACCTAATGCTGGCATGTAGATTGAAGGCATGTGGTAGTAAGACAGATTAGTGCTTCAAACAGAAGTCATATATGTTCATGGTATTTATAACAGGGATATAAATATTGTGATGTTTGTTCATGGTATTTATAACAGGGGTTTGGAAACAGAGCAGAAAGGCTGCTGTGTATCTGGGGCTTCTAGTGCAGAACAGGCCATTCCTACACAGGCCACAGATACAGTAAGGAAAGAATTTTGATCAGTGAGTGAAGAATGGCCTCTTCTTGTAATAAGATGTCTTCTTTGGAGACCATTAAGAAAATTCACGATCTTGCAGGGCTGAGGACAATCAGTCAAAGTCAAATTTGTAGATTTATATTGCACTGTAGTATTTATATTGCACTGTTTGTAAGCAATATTATTTCAAAACCTAATATTTTAGAACTTCCTGTAAAGCATTTATTCAGTGCAAACTTATTAGATGAAATTTGTTAGCAACTGTGTATTGTCAGAGTTGTTAAAAATTTATTTTTCTTTTAAGGTATACCCCCATTAATGGCAGGTGTTCCACCTATGATGCCTGGAATGCCTCCAGTTATGCCTGGAATGCCACCTGGGTGAGTAGCAAGAACGATTTAATATTACATATTCATGCTGTGTATTTTAAACTGTCACAGAAAAAGTAAAGCTAATTATAAAATGTACATAGAGCATTGTTAAGTGTGTAACCTAAATATTAAGACTAATCAAAGAACTGGATGGCTGTAAACCGACATGTAAAATATGGCCAAACTGAGTTTATGTATAAAGTATCTTGCCTTTCTTCTGACTTAATAGTTATTAAGTAGTAGTATATTAATATAAAATTCTGTTGTGTTGGTTTAGAGCCTTCTGTGAGCCACTGTTGCCTTGTGTATTGCACATATGTTGTGCATGTGGGAATCAGTCATCACATAACAGGAAAAGAAAGTACTGGATAATTTATATTTTTCATGTATTTTGGGCAAAAGATGTTGGTTTTTATGCTTGTTTGGGGTTGACACCATACCCTATCACAATGTGTTTGGAAATTCACAGTTAGATTTTTGATTTTGTCATAAATTTTCACAGATTACATCAACAGAGAAAATACATGCAGTCATTTTGTGGTGGAAACATGTAAGCATCTCATTAATGTAATTCTAGGTACATTCATTATGCCATTTTATGTCATGTTTTTGATAAGCTGGAAATTGTTTTACTGAAAACCTTTGAATATTGCCTAAGAATTTGGGGAAGGTGTCTAATTAGGTTTTGTTACTGTATAATATGTGAAGGTTTTATGATTTTATCTAAATTAATATTACAAGACTGTATGTGAAATGCATTCTACAGAATATAAACCAAATAGACCCTTAGAGACTTGAAGCCTCTCTTGAACCAGAGCTTGAACAGCTCCATGTGCTTGATCCTTCACACTGCAGGACATTCTGCAGGAACTCAGTTTAGATTAAACTTTAAGTTAACTGAGGTAAAAGCTCGTTGTCTTCTGAGACATAAATATTGATTTAACAGCCTTTGAATTTAAAAATCATATCATAGTCGAACATGGTGTGGACACCCATCAGAACTTTAGCTTTTCTGGGTGGAAGCTCAACAGAATTTAATCAGGTTGTCTGAGACTTAGTCCTCATTAAATTCCTTGTTAACTTCAGGTGAATATTGTATCTGTAAAAATACAAGCGAATTGGCCAAAATTTCACTGCATTTCGTTTTGGGAGGAGAGGGTGGTGGTGCATTATGCCTTTGTCTATTCTAATCTAAAATTTTTCTGGCTTAACCTGATTAACTTTTGTTTAAAAATGAACAAAGAATTAGGAGACATGAAGCAACTTTGCTTTTAGTGTGGCACCAGTTCTAGCACTATCTGCAGTTTCTCAGGAAGTCATTCTGGGGCAGCAGGCAGTGAGCACCCAGCATGTGTTTTGATGTCTGGTGGGTGGCAAGACTCTGCCTTCTCCAACCAAAAAATGGACCATGAGTCTGTGTTCCCAGTCATTGCTGCTTTTGCAGTGGTTGTTCCCTGTGTAGCAGTGATAGATGAGTTGAGAGCAGAAATCAGAAAGAATGCTCACCTGTTCAAGGGATTTGCTCTGAAAACAGCAGTGGTGAAGGTGTCTTGACTGTTATACAAACAGAAAGTGCTTCTTAGTGCGGTTTTGGTTTGTACTGGAGTGCTGCAGATCAGTTTATCTTGCTTGCTGAAGTAATAAACACTCCTTTTTTTTGTTTCCCTAATCCATTTTTGAATGTCTGCAAAAAAATTAAGCAAACTTAAACTGCACGTTTTTGTTCCCTATAAAGGACTCATACATATTCATCTAGGAAAACAAACCAAACCCATTTTTAATATGGACAAAAAATATGTTACAGTGAGTACTTCTCATATTAAAAAAACCAGAATCCCACTTTATCATTAGTGTATGGAGTGTTTTCTGTAATTGAAACTCCAGAAGCTTTCTTGCCCTATGGTCTCTGCTCTGCTTTTGTCAGTATTTTTTGGATAGTTCTACAGCTCTGAGTTATCTGCCAGTCAGCCTCAGAGAGAAGTAATAGCAGATGTACAGTGATTGTAGTCTGATTGGAGCTGGCTGGTTTTCCTACATTCAGACTCCTTGAGTGTACTGAGATCAGGTTCTTGGAACATTGCTGCAACCTGGTAGTCTTGAGAAATATTTCAAGAAACACTAGTTCTGGAAACCTCATAATAGAGGAAGTGAGATCTTGAGAAATTAAAGTTCAAATTAGTGTTTGGGGTTTTGGGTGCTGGGTTATGTTTTGATTTTATTCTTGTGGAGTCAGTTGGTTTGGAATTACCTCTCTTGAGAGCTTCTTGAAATTATTTACCATTACTTTTTATCTAATACAGGGATGTGCCAATTGTCTTAAGACTTTATCATGAGTATTCATACCAGTGCTCATTTTCTGTTCAATAGGATGATGCCAATGGGTGGAATGATGCCTCCTGGGCCAGGAATCCCACCTCTTATGCCTGGTATGCCACCAGGTAGGTCAGGGTTGTCGAACTCGTACTATGGTGAGAGTTTAATTATATTTATTTATTTTCTCTAAGACTTAGGATTTATGTAAAGGACATCTAGACTTATGCCACCACCCACCACCTTGATGTGGTTGGATTGCCACAGAAGCCACTCTTGTGGCAGAGGTAGTTGATCTATGGCTTCTGATTATAAATAATTATTTGAGTTTTATACCTTTGTTAAAGTAAAAAATAGAATACAGTTTTTTTGTTTTATTGCACTTTCTCACACTGTTGTGTTGCCTGGTCTCTCTTAATCCTTTTTTTTTTAATTAATGTTTGTGGCTGCAGTTGGAAAATAGTAATGATTGAAAATGTGGGAAGTGTGGAATAGTGTTGGTGGTTTACCCACCTTAATGAGCCTGCAGAGCGAAGGAGCTTAACTGGCATTTTGGTCTCTTACCATAGCTAGAAGAGATATTTCTTCAGCTTGTGCAGGTCTTAAACAGCCCTAAGTTCCCTGGGTGTTCCACCTGACCAGCAGCTGGTTTGCTTGATGGAACCCATGGAAGCTGTGAACTTCCCACTGACCCTCTCCTAGAGCTCAACACACACCAAATGCAGGTGTTGTGGTGACACTACAAAATGTCCCAGTCCACTGTACTGATGACCGCAGCAAAGCTGGCAGTGTTTCAGTCACAGTTCTGGTGCTGTTCAGAAACAACTCAGTCTCTCTTAGATTTTCTAACAGTGTCATCCATGGTCTTGGCAGCGTGGGTGCAGTGCGTCAGAAACACTGCACTGAATTGTATTGGTTTGTTGAAAGCATAAACTTCGTTATTGCAGCTTTAGTAAAAACAATTTTCTGAAGTGTTTGAGGTTTCTGCCTGTGTATGGTCATTGACTGGTGACTGCTGGCATTACCCTTTGTCATGTTTTATTTTACTGTTGCCTTAAAAATACATCTTGTAGTGGGAAACTTTGTTCTAAGAAACACTGGGGAACAGGATTGTCTAAAGGAATAACGGTGCTTCCTGGAGCCTGATCCGTCGCCCATTGTTTGTGGTTTGTAGGGATGCCCCCTCCTGTTGGGCCTCGGCCTGGCATGCCTCCAATGACACAAGCACAGCCTGTTACAGCCCCGGGCATTCTGAACCGGCCTCCAGCTCCTGCTGCAACAGCACCGACCCCACAGCCTCCAGTTACTAAACCACTCTTCCCGAGTGCGGGGCAGGTAAGGTATCCCAGAGCCCGGAATCTCGTTATATTCTCTCATAAATTGCCACTGTGTCAATAGTGCCTATTTATTATTGAGGAGGCCCAAGAAATGGTTCAGGTTTTTCCTTGGGTTGATGTTTAATTCAGTGTAGTGCTTGAATGAATTTTGAAAGATTCTTTTGTTTGTCTTAAAACAGCTGTGAAACCAGACAGAAGTTCTGTAAGCACTGGGGAAGAAAGGAGTAGGCAAAACACTCTTAAATGCCTTTAGTTCATTGTCTGTAAGGGAATTTTGGGTGGGTGAAGGGATGTGTTAGCTACAGGAATCTGATGGCATAGAACTCTGCCTAAAATTTCCAAATTAAAAATCTTGACATGACTTGTTCTCACTCATAATAGGCTCTCTACTGATAAATGGATGAATTTATTCTGTAGTCTTGTTAAATGGGTTAAACATTGCCTGAGAGGAGGTTTTTTTACTTCAGAAAGTTTAGGAGCAAGTCAGTGTAGTGAAAAGTTAATTTCAATGTTTTGGGGAGGGAAGTGGGGAATTGATGGTGGCTTGTGACCTCTTCCCTTTGAATGCACTTGTCCATAGGTCCTTTTACTTGCTTTCAAGTATGTTGCAGAAGCCTTGGTGATGCACTGTTTGCATTTTGGGCTTCTGCAGGGAAGATACATGTTTAGAAAAATACAGTCCTTTCATAAGAAAGGGCTCAGTATAAGAAATCCTTTCATCTGGATACTTTCCACCCATTTGTTTGGAGACTTTTCACTGTTTCCTTTCTTTTATGCTACAGATGGGGACACCTGTCACAAGCTCAAGTGCAGCTTCCTCCAATTCAGAAAGTCTCTCAGCATCTTCTAACGCTCTGTTTCCTAGCACAGCACAAGTACGCAGGAAGTCACAGTTTAAAACAAATTGCTTTGCAACTTAACCCTTTGGACCGTTCTGTAAAATCTAAAATGGACTAAACATCTTCAGATAATTTCTGTTACATTCCTGATTATGTTTAGCTGGTAAAACTGCAGAGTCCTTGATTTTGAGTTATGTCTTACCAGAAATAAGCATGTCAAAGTGCCCAGTTTTTCTTAGTGTGAAAGAATGAAATGTAACATCCTGGTTCTAAAGGGTTAAAAGAGCATGAAAGCAGTTAAATGCATTTTAGTGGGCAGTGGTTAGCTTGATGCATGGTGAAGGCTTTTTAGTTTATGTTGTTTAATATGTCACATCATAATGGAGGGAGTTTTAAATTTGCATTATGTGCAAAATGTTAAAATTTTTCTTTGATTGGAAGGTTCAGATAACTGTAAATATGCAGCGACCAAAAACAAAAGCCTTGTCTCATAACGAAGGTTTGCTTTAGAGATTGCTGTGTCTTTAGAGACAGCTTTGCAAAACAGACTTTTACAAAGAGTTTTTGTAACAGAAGAGTAGGAGAGATGAAATGTTGGAATCTCTAGTGGACCTCTTACCTGCTTCTGTTGACTCTTCATTCACAAATAAGATTAAAGTTCTGTAGATAGACAGTACTTTGTGAAAATACTGCAGTGTGTTTATAGAGAACACTTAAAGCCCTGACACAATAGAGCTTTCTTAAATATTTGATTAAAATACTTCTTAAATACCTAATTTTAATGAATACTAGCACTTTGAGCTGTACTCTAATGGTTGCTAAAATATGTTAATTTAGTGAAAGACTAATGAATTTATACTTAGAGGCTCCTAAAAATAGTGATTCAGGAAAGATTTACACATTTGCCAAATTCACTGTTTGAGATAAAATAGTTGGGTGTTTTTTTCTTTGTTGTTCCTTTGTTGTGGTGGCTTTTGACCTGCAATTTTTAGACTTTCCAGTGCGTGTGTGTGTGTGTATATGTACATACTGGGGTTTATTTTGTCTTGGTTTCAGTTGCTGTAGTATGCAATAATGCTGAACTTTACTTTTGTCAAGCTTGTTATAATTATATATCTCACTGGAACGTTTCAGAGGTCTAGCAGTCATCATTTAAGTTTTCTTATGCTGTGAGAAATAAATATTGACCTGTCTCTGTGTTTCACAGGCTGCAGCAGCTGTGCCAGGGCCAGTTGGTACTGATTTCAAACCTTTGAATTCTACACCCGCGACAACAACGGAACCCCCCAAACCAACATTCCCTGCTTACACACAGTCTACAGCCTCAACCACTAGCACGACAAACAGCACTGCAGCTAAACCAGCTACATCTATCACAAGTAAGCCTGCTACCCTTACAACAACCAGTGCAACCAGTAAGTTGATCCATCCAGATGAGGATATATCACTGGTAAGTTAACATGTTTTCATTGTCTTCCTGAAAAATGTGAGTTGTGATGATATGGCAGGTTGAATAGAATTCCATCTGTGCTCTGCATTATGTGTATTTTAGTAATGGTGAGAGTGCAAACCATGTAAAACAGATGTAACTGAGAGAACTTCTTTAATTGGAAAGTGATGACTGGCATTTTACAGGGATCTTGCTGCAGTCTAAGCCTTCGTTTTGGTGGTGGTGGGAAGTCTTTCAGTCCAAAATAAAATTTGGACTTCTACTGCATGTCTTAAACTTGACGTTAACTAGATCTGGGTAGTAAGTGTGGAACAAAAGAGTGAACAGTTTGAAGTTGTCTTGATTCTATTAGAGCAGTTAGAAATATGGAATTTATGGATAAAACAAATGAACATTAATTACAGTTCAGAGATCTTTAGATTTGTGTTTTTAAGAGAAAAAGGCTTTATTCAGCTGGGGAAGGAGAGAATTTTGAGTTCCATGCCAAGTGCTCAAATTGGTCTGTATTGAGGAAGAAAGGGGGGCAAATCCTATTTACTGCTGATATGTAATGATACTAGTAGTCTTTGAATTTGTAAGGTAGTTAAAATAGTTTAGTAATCTACTTTGTTGCACCTCTATTTACTTTGTTTTTGGTGAGTTTTAACACAAGGTGTTGTGGTTTTCTCTTCTGGTTTTAGGAAGAGAGAAGGGCACAGTTGCCTAAATACCAGCGCAATCTTCCTCGACCAGGCCAGGCTGCCCTGGGTAATCCACCGGTTGGACCAATTGGAGGTATGATGCCACCACAGCCGGGAATTCCTCCACAACAACAAGGAATGAGACCTCCCATGCCACCTCATGGTAATCATAAGTTTCCCAGCTTCTGGTTTTTGAAAAGATTTGTGAAGTTGCCTATGCTAGCGGGGAGGGGTGAAGCTTTTCACAAAATGCACTTCTCACTATAAAAAAATTTAAACATTATTCTTTGCATCTTAACTATTCTGTTTATAGGTCAGTATGGTGCTCATCACCAGGGCATGCCAGGATATCTTCCTGGAGCAATGCCTCCATACGGTCAGGGACCTCCGATGGTGCCCCCGTACCAGAGTGGACCTCCTCGCCCTCCGATGGGAATGAGACCGCCTGTAATGTCGCAAGGTGGCCGCTACTGATGCTCCTACTCACGCTCTAATAGGTTTGGAGATTAAACCTTTTCTCATCTTGTGCTGTTCATATAGCCAAGCTTCCGTCAATTAAGGCTTCATTGTGACTTTTAAAAAATAAGTATCTTCCTACATGCAAGGAGCTATTGGACATTCTTATTTTACATGGGAAAAATTATTTGGAATAATAACAGGAACTTTTCCTGATGTTGCAATTTATACTGTATGGCTTCTTTTTCATGTTTCATCTAGGTTTTTAGAAGTGAAGTATAGTAAATATGGTTCGTTAAATTGTGAAGGCGCTGGAATTACATGAACATACCACCTTAAAGGCAAGTTCTGTGATGTTATGTTGCTATTTGTGAAATGATGCCTTCACAGCACTTCAAGTGCTGTTGGACTTCATGTCCCCAACATAGTTTGGTGAGGGCTGTAACTGTTCCCAACTACTTGTACATTAAAGTCTGAACTTGTAACAATATTTAATGTATTTAGAGTTCCTCCTGTTCCAGGGTTTAAGTAAACTGACCCACTAAGGTCATGTGACTTTTCTGTACTGTTATAAACTTCATTGTAATAAAAGAGGAGAAAGATTTATATGCCTTTTTATTCGTGACCAGCTGTGGACAACTGCCTGAAAGGTTTGTACAGATGCATGCTCTGGTAGCCATTGGTGTAATGAACACAATTATTGGTGCTGTTTTGATAAAGTCTGAATTCCTTGTTCTAAAAAGTCACTCCTTAGCTGGATATCTGAGTAGACAAAGACCTGTACACTTATTAACTGACTCCTCAAATCTGAGACTGCAGGAGGCACATCCTAACCCTTGGTTGTAACTTCTCTTAATGCATATGTTTCTTTATTTGTGCTTTCTTGTCCTCAATAAATTTTAAATGATTTCTAGACCTGGCACTTGCTTGTAGGATGTGAAAGGGCTCGGAGATACATCCTAGTGCCAAGGTGTGTCCCATTAGTTCACTCTGCAACTGATGCCTTTTAATGTGCAAGTGGAGGTGAATTTTAGGAGCCTTTTAGGTAGAAGATTTCTAGAAGCTTAGGTGCATGGCACATTGGTGAGTGACTTCCAGTTGATGTATTGAAGTTGACCTGCAAAAGAGAAATAGTAGCTTAACCCTCTTAATGCATAGAAGAGGCAAAGCAGGCAAAGGTAATGTGTTATATGCTGTGTTTTTACTTTAAATGTTCAGAATTTCATGTTTTAGCAGTCTCTGTAACCAGCTGTTGTGTGCTGTGATCACATGCTGTCCGAGTTTTCTTGAGCCATTCAGTGAAAGTTTCTGGAGTAAGAGACCTTTTTATCAAAGAGACGTCTTCCTTCTATGAATTAGTAATTTCTCTGTTTCTGAGAGTAGAGTGACGAGTTCCTGTAAAGGTTGTAATTAAGTCTGATATCATGTGGTCCTGTGTTATACCTCTGATGAGAATGTAGAGGGAGACTTTGGGGGGAAGGGAAGGGAAGTGAGAGCCTCGCTGGCATCTTCTCAACAGGGAAAAAAGAGTGGTGAATTTTTCATTTGCAGGTCAACTTTAAATACATGTTCCAGCCTCAAGCCTTATCTGCAGTTTAATTAATGGGGATATCTTTAGGGTAGGGTAGAGGGATCATTAGCATTTTTGTGTCATATTCATAGATGTTTTTGTAGATGGTGGAAGTTTTTCACTTAATTAGAATACTGAGCATTATGGCTCTGTTTCTTGGAAGTCTTGGGGTTTTGTAGCCGCACTGAAGTACTTTATGTGCTTTGTCCTGTACTGTCTACTAAAAGTGCAGAAATAACAGTACAGCTAAAACACTGAATTGTCTCAGCTTCTGACCTGTGTCACAGAATGCCTCAAAAGCACTAGAGCATCCAGTGCAATCTAGTTACAGCTGAATGGCCTTAGTTTAACCATTAAGAATTACCAGGCACTTTTTTCTGAAGTGTTCAGCAGTTTTAAGACCATAACTCCAAGCCTCTGTTGAGAAGCAGTTCTCTCTGATCACTGGTATCTACTGATCACGTGTCAGATGTGCAGTATTTGGCTTGCAAATGCGCTGAGTGGGCCTTGATGTCAGTTATTTTGTTAGCTCTTCATCTTGCTCTAGACATAAGTGTAACAGATAAAACTTGTTTTGCTGAGGTAATGCTTTTATACTCTGGTTTTCTTCTGTTTACCTTATTAGGATAGTTACAAAAGACTGAAGACATTTTTACGATGTCTTATGTTTGTCCTTTTTATAATATTACACATAAAAGTCGTACATTTTATAAAGTGATCTTAACTACTGCTTGTAAAACTATAAAACTTTTTCCTTTTTCTGAAGATCATATTGCTGCTCTGAGGATGCTTTGCCCTTCTGCCCCAATCAAGTAAATTCCTTCTTCCTTTGGTGTCTTTCTGTAATTTTCCGTATGTTGTTTCAAGACCCCTACTTTTCCTGGGATAAGACTTTATTGCATGCACTTTTAACTTGGCATATTCTGCGAATTTGTATTCCTTAAGTTTCACTCTTTCAAACAGTGAATGTCTTATTCTGATAATGGTACCATTTTGTAGCTAATACTGCATAGACTTCAAGCTTGAATGCATTTTAAGAATAATCTTTCCTTAGTAGTGATGTTATAAAAATCCCTCGAGTAAGTACTGCCACATATATTTCATTGGTACTTGCATACAAGCAGGTGAACTATTTTCCATGATTTTCACATGGATATTTACTTGCCTGCTCCTGTCATTCCTGTGCAATAAGAGCTGTGATGTGGCTGCCTTCAGGCTTCAGCTACTCTCGTCTCTGGTGTGATTCTTCTCTAAACAGGCAGATGTTTGGGTGCCTGTGTTGTCTGTTGATCCCTGCCTTCATTTCTTTGGATACTGCTTCTTAATGTTCAGAGAGTTGGATTTATGGTGCATTTACCCAAAACCAGTAAAACTGTTTTGAATGTAATAGTTGCCTGTATAAAGACAAAGACTTGGTTTACCAAGTGTACCAAGTGTAATCAACAGCTCTGCCAGCAAAATCCCTGATGTAGTACAGCAATGAAAATGGGGTTTTGCTTTACTTAATTTCTTCCTGGAAAGAGGTTGCAGAAGCCTTTATGATTACAGGGAAGCCTGTCTTTTATAGCTGTTGCAGGACTCTGGTGATGTAATTACATAGGCAGAAGATTTTTTTTTTTTAGTTGTTGCCTCAATTTGCTGTGGCAGATCTTGCAGTAAAATTCACACTTGCAAGTGCATTTTGACCAGTCTTGGAATTGCAATATAATGCAAATGTTGAATACAAAAGATCAGGCTACAAGAAAATTTCAGACATAGGTGGGAAAATAGGTTTAACAGAAAACATGCCAGAATTTATAGCATCTAGGATTGTGTAGAAGATTCTCAATTATTTTATGCATAGTCTCACAATATCTTAGTAAGCAGCTGATCTTGAGGGCAAAATGGATGAGACTGACATGAAAGAACCTTGAAACAGCCTGGATTAGTTTTTTTAGAAGTTTTTATGTAACTCTTCCATTAGAATAGCCTTTTGCCGCTGCCAAAGTTGCTTTCAGTAAAATACTACTTAGCTGGCATATGTAGACTGAAAATTTCTTCTGAAACCATTGGGTTGCTTTTTTTTTCTTCCACAGATGATATTTTAGGTGTGGATAATAAATTTGAGGCTGGGCTGTTTATCTAATAACAGTGGATAACTATTCCTCGCTCTGTGCATGCATGGGACAGTGTAAACAAGCTTCTAGAAACATGTTCAGATGCATCTGCCTTCTGTGGTTTCTGCTAGGATTTTAGTCTGGAACTCTTGAGCAGTACTGACACACAACTGGATAATTTACTCTCTTAAAACATGGATGAAATGAGATAGACAACATAGGAATCAAACAATTCTGCATACAAGATGAAAACTAAAATACCAGGATTACTTCTGTTTTATGAACAGCAAGAATGTCATTATGACCTTCAGTGAAATTGAGACTGATACACCATGAGCTGGGGCCACAATTTAAAATGGTAAATAATGACACTTCTTAGTAAATGTCTTAATAATTGTACTGGTCTAGTTTCTACATGAACACTAAGACAAGGGTGAACATTTTCAGTGGCTGCTGGAATCTTTAACTCAACTTTTCATGAACTAGTACAACAAATACTATCAGTTACGGGAAAAATGCCCCAAGACAACTGACTGACATTCCATTGATCAAGATACAAAGCAAAACAAGCTGTCCAATTCAGAAATAGCTACCCACTACAAAAAATACTGTTTGGGCCTAACAAAAGAGGTGCTATAGCAGTCATTTTCTTTTGTTTGCTTGATCACTGGAATTTTGTTAATTTTTAATGCATGTCTTTCACTTGATTGGGTCATGTTTTTTCTAAAATTTAAATTTTTCTTCTTCCTATAGCCCTGCCATAGGACAGGCTGAGGCAGAGTCTCAGTGTTGCCCTGTTCAGTCTGAGGCAAGTGGGATTTATTTTATTCATTCTGGGGGCTTTCACAGCTTTATGGCTGTTGGATATTTATGTCCCCAAACTTGCAGCAAGTTTGGTGAAGGCCCCTAAATTTATTTTAATTTAGGTTTTTTATTCTCTTTTGGTAGATGGGCTCTATATTAATATTTATCTTTAATTATCACTGTGTTTTTAAGAGTCTTATGGGGAGGGAACCTGTTTTAAGAGTTGTGGGTACATTTTCTCTTATTGGAATGCATTTCCTTCGAGGCTGCTCAGGTAGTCCTTAAGCCACACTGCCCCTCCCCATCTTTCCCTGCGTTGCATTTGTGCTGTATTTGTTTTTTGGTTTCCTAGTGTTGATTTTGTGTAGTCTCTGAATTAGTGGCATGTAAATACCAATTATTAATGTTTCTTTTTCTGAGGATATGTATCTATTGAAAAGCTTAAAATAGATTTGAACTAGGAACTTAATTGGTACAAAATTGTGTAGCCCAAATTACAGAATACAGTTTCTTTGAAGAAGGTTGAGATATTAATACTGCTGTGTGTGTGAGCTGCACCTCAACAAATATTAATGTAGAGCCCTGCGAAGAAACAGAGATCAGATCCAAGCTGGTAACACAGAATAGAAGAGTGAGAAATCAAAGCTGCAAATTTTTCAGTTTGCCAGTTTCAGGGAGAACCTTTTCCTCTGTCTCTCAAATACATCAAATTTGAGACTATTTTGACTATTGCAACAGCAGTAAGAGTTGAAAAACTTTTTTTGAAACCTTGTGAAATTCTGTTGCATATTCAGAATTAGCTTTATTTGAAGTTCCTCCTTTCACACAGTGATTAGCAAAAATTTCTACCATTTGTGAAGAAAAAGGTGTTCATTCTGTTGCAGATCCATTGTTTGTGAATGCTTGAGGTTGCTTAAAGACAGCTTCAGCTTTAGAATAGCAGGTTTTGCCTAAGGAGGTCTTGCTACATAAATAAAATCAGCATTGAAAAAGTAACTAAACAAATGCAGGAGTTTGGTTTGACCTTCTTTTTTTTAAGTTTTTCAGATATTTTTAAAGTTTGTGGAGAGGCTTTTTTATGAGCATAGTTGTTCCGTTTCTTCAAGATTTTGCTAAATAATGACCCCTAATGGAATTTCAAATAATTTTTAATTAAAGGATAGAGTCATAGAGTTGTAATTAACTTAGAGTGGATTGCACATTGCTGTTGTACCCTTCTTTGTTTGTACTCTGCCCTTTGCATTTTTCCTGTAGAAGGCCCCACCCAAATCCCTGTCTGACTGGAAAATTGACATGTCCATGTTAACTTTTTCAGAATGGTTATTGAGCATGGTCTTGCTTTGCTAATTCTCATTTTGGTGCTCCCCCTGATAACAGTGAAGATGAGAACAGCTCTTCAAGACAGAGTACTGCAACTAGTATTTCTTTCACTTGCTTAATTTATAGGACCATTTGGCTTAGTTCTTTTTTCTCTAGAATGGCTAAGGAAACTGTTTAACTCAAAATAATACATTGTGGGGCTTGTGCTTCTTGCTTACAGTATCTGAATCTGTCGGAATCTTAAAGTCTCAAAATAAAAAAAAAGGCAAATTTCAAATGCCTCTTTGTTTTGATGGATGAAGCGTGTTCTTACCTACATTCCAGTATTGCAGCTCTCATTGCAGCAATTTGTGTATCACAAAATTGGACTGTGATTAGTGAAATCACTAATCATTATTCTTGCTGTTAGTGAAATTTCTTTACTAAAGGTGACAGTATTTCAGTGACATGACTTTTATAGATATTAACAAAATGAGGTCTTCGAGTTCAGGTTTTTTTAAGCTTAAAAGTAGGGGCACAACTTTTTTTAAGGACCAGGGATTACTGATACTTTGCTAAATAGGGTAAATTTGCACCTGATCTATGAAGAAAAGTAACTTTGAGATGTGGTAAATAAAGTATATACCACACATTAAGAACTTTTAAAAAATATGTATGCTTGCAATCAAAATAATCAGATCAGGGAAACAGTGGTAGTGACTGGGTTCTGTAAGAATGCAGCTGCCTGTGGCTGCTGTTTTGTCTGTCATGGTTGGGATAGATTGGAAGTAGTTTAGAGGAAAGAAAGTTTAGGGACAGCTGTTTAAGGGGTCAAGATGAATCAAAGTGTTTGTAAAGTGTAATGTATATAAAAGTTCTTTCTGAAGTTCTGAAAAACACTTGGTGAGAGGTTTCTGGCACACTGTAGGCAGCAGCTTAGTGCAGTCTTGATTGCCAGATCACAGATTTCCTGGTAAGGCTCTGTTAAAAGAAATGAAGTTTTACTGCAGCCTTGGTGAAGGTGTGGCTGAGGGGCTGAACGCTGGAGCCTGCTGCTTTGGCAGCCAGCCATATCCTGTCCTGAACCACAGGATCCAGCCTGTTACCCTCAAGCCAATTGTTCCTGGCATCCTGCTGGGTCAGTTTTGACTGTCCCTCGTATGAATAATGGTCAGGCTTTGTATTTATATACCTGGATATTGTTGTGAATAGTGAGGCCCTTGTACCTTCTGAACAAGGTTACAGTAACCTCTTAAATTCTTATGGTCTTTCTTGCAGTAGGGACAGTCAGCAACACTGCTGTTTTAATGGCAGTGAATTTGACTTCTGCAGAAATACTGTCTTGAACTTACTTACCTTAAGGTTTTTCTTTCTTGAGGATATAAAGAAGTGAAAAGAATTTGAGAAAACAGAATTTTATGCCAGTATCATGTTAACTACAAGCAAAGAAGCACATGACATTGAGAACTTGAAAGCTTCCTTATAAATTATCTTGTTAGCAGTTAAAGTGTGTCTCTGATAGCTAACTGCCTTATACAAGGTTCAAGCTTCTGACATCTTCAACTTTTTTCCTTAAATTTTGCTTTAAATCTCTACCATATTCCCAAGTACCATATTCAGAAAGGGGGCATGGGTTGTAGAATTTCAGCTTCTGCTGCTCTTAGTAGCCAATATGTAGAACTGGTTTTTGCTAACAGAAATTTTAATTACCAGAAATGAATGCAGTACAACCAAAGGAAGTTATTTCACCATCTCCCAGCTTAGGAAGTTATGTAATGCTTTGAGATAAAGATGTCATACAAGGGCTTCCTTCTTTTTTTCATTGAGTTACCTGCACTGAATTCTTTAGCTTCTTTCTCATAAATTTAAGTGGGAAAAATTACATTTTACTCTTTCACTTGTAAAGTCCAGAATAAGAAAACACACTTTAAGGCTTTAATGAAGGAACCTTGCAATGTAAGTATTGTAATTTCCTTTATGATTTTAGTAGGCAACAGGTGACCTTGTTAAAATAATGGGTTATGTATGAAAAATCAGAAGGGCAAATTGAAAGTAGTTTTATAGTTGCCTTTACTTCACACGCTTTTCTTATGCAACAAATTGCAGTAATTGAAGTTTGGCAGCTTTTTTTTTTTAAATAATAAAAAACTAAATTATGGGTAAAACACTCTGGTTTAATACAATTTGTGTTTCTGTTAACTAGCAGCAGAATTTCAGCATTTGCTACTTACTGGTAGAGAAGAAAAATTCCACAGAACTGCCAGTACAGGTTAGTTTAATCTGTAAGTACCTGATGTTCCTATTTGAAATAATTTGTTCAAATGATACCACTTAAATACCTGAGGGGAATTTTGGTCTCTGAAATGTGATTGTTACCTACTACTGATTCCAGTAGTGAGTGAACAGACTAGACTTTTTTGGAAGATCTATAATGGATTTAATTATGCTTGTGGACAGGTAAAACATATCTGCAGGCACCTTTAAGGAAAATTTAATTCTTGACAAGCAGCCTTTGATGTCACTGAAAAATGTGAAAATCTGAAGTCAAATTCACTGTGGTAACATGCCACTTACTAATGAGGCTGGTTTTAATCAGCAAACCAGCAGGATCCTGTGTTTGTTGTGTTGGGGATTAAGCATTTCTGTTTGTAAGAATCCACAGCAGTTTGTAATCTTTCCATTTTCTTTAGCTATTGCTAATTATCCCTCCTTACCCACAGATTTTTACTTTGTTAGGCTGGTAAGCCAGGAGCTTGTTCTTCTATGCTTTTTTAATTATTACTTTTGTTAGTTCATTTCAGCACTTCAGAGGGTACCTAAAACCGCTGTTTTATCTTACTTCAGAGTTATTGCTCTGCCTCTATTTTAATTCTGCCCTATTCCACATTCCCAGAAATCCTGGTATTTTATTTCTATTGTATAGAATGTTTTATGCCTTAAAACAGGAAAGATTCTTTGTGAATGAAAAAAGATGCAGCTTTTTCTGGAATGGCTGCATACATTTTATTTCTATTTAGACTTTGTATCATCTCTACGTATCAGTAGAAGAGATGAAAACTTTTTCTGTGCTCTGAGATCCACAGCTGGATGGGCTGTAAGATTGTGCTTTAGTTCACTTTTTAAGGCCATGATGTCCCACTCTGAATTTGAGGGGCTTTTGACGTCACTGGTAGATAATTACTTAGTTGGTACTGGGAAGGTCATAGTTATGTGGCAGCTGAACAGACACTTCAGTTTTGCCAGCTCATCTGAAGGGTCTAGAGTGTGTTTATGAGTGACTTGCCACTTCCAGCAGAATTGCTTGTTTTAGGATTCTGAAATCTTAAACGGTGCTGCAGAATTCATCATAAGAACATACACAACAGTTTCAAGGCAATTGTATCTTCCCAGGTTTTAGAGTAGTTACACTTGCAGCCCATTGCCTGCAATCTTCTCTACATCAGTTCTTGGTAATTTACACTAAATTGCTTTGTCTTCAAACTGAGCTACAGGCAAATTTCTGACTAATGTTGCATAGATTTTTCTTCCTAGAAGGGGAAAAAAGGGGAAGTCATATATTAATATTTACAATTTAGCTTTATCTCTGTTTGCTTAATCTTACTTGCAGGTATGCAAGAATAAAAGGGATACCTTGTTGTGAGGCCATTTCCCTGTTAACAGAATGTATCTGAATTTCTTACACCATCTGTTGTTGACCCTAGCTGATGCTAGTGTTAATGCAATGCTCAGTACTAAGTTGGAGAGAGTAACTGCTTTTGGCTGCTCAATTACCTTATCAAGTTCTGGTTTTGACAGTGGTTGAATGCAGACCTGCACTACTTGTACACTGGCCTGGCAGTCAGTGGGGATAACTAAAGGGCAGAGTGTGTTCCATAGTGTCTTAACACAAAAAAAAAGTGCATTTCTCCAGGATAGATTGTAGTAGAACTCAGGTAGAAAGTCATCTCTTTATGAAACTTTAAATGGCAATTCCTTGTGGTACTTTTTGGTAGAATAAAGTTTAATTTCTTTTGAGAAGAAAACAATATTGGAAATTTGAACTTTGATTACCAGGTGAGCAGTGTTAAATTGAGTGTAGCTCAACTTCTGACACACCACTAGAGCAGCTGTCCATAGTAAAGTGGTTCAGCAGTCTTCCCTCCCAGTTCTGTTACTGTGTATTTGGAACAGTTTGTCATTTCCCACTATTTCCTTAGACTCCTTGCTGATTCCCAATTGCCCTTTTAGAGTTTCTGGTCACTGCAGCAAACCCAAAATGAGCCAACTCCAAGCTGGTTTTAGTACCTTCACAAAGAGCCTTTAAGCACGTGAGTGAATAGTGTCCCCTCTCGGTAGCAGTATGGCAGCAGAAGTTAGTGTGTTGTGAAGGGTTTTTTCTGTAACTTGATACTGCTTTTGTGTTGAGTGGTATGAAAGGGCTGGGATTACTGATCTTTTTCAAAAGACAGGTGGTGGCAAAATACTGATGTTGAATTTAATTCAAGAAAGTGAGAGACTGGTAAGTATGTGCATCACTTCAATGCATGCAAATAATAGTAACAATAACAAGCTTAATTTTGTAGCATTCAGTTTACAAAGAAGATTGAAAGAAAATATGGAGCTATCATCATTTGCATCCACTGGGAACCATCTCTGAACTGTTCTTCAGGAATGGGTCATTGCACATATGTCTGTAATGTGTGATCATTTTGTAACAGTCTCTGATTAAACAGAAGTGAACCACTGTTTCTGTGTATTTTTTTTTTCCTTGAAAACCTATTTAAATTATTATTGCAGCAGATGTTATGGTGAGAATGGCTTGGTACCAGCTTTTTGATTCTCTGTAAGCTGCAGAGACTCATTTGTGTGAGCTCTGACTTAAAGTGGAGACACACAAGTGAATCCTAACTTCCTTTTGCTGTTGATCTGCTGTCCTGCTGCTAAGCAGACTATAAAAAGCTACTGAAGTTGGAAGAGTCAGAATATGGAGGAAGAGTTTCTGTCTGTTTTCATAAAAGCTGGGGGCATGGGCATGTTGGGAGCTGCTCTGTTCTAAACCCTTTATGATCAAAATGCTGGAGAGATGAGGTAGCTTGGAAAATGGGTATCCTTGCACCTCCTGTGTATGGGATGAGAATGGATTACTGTGCTAGGCTGGTTGGTCTTACTTTAGCTACCACTGTTCACACATAGGTTAATTTCTGAGAGGTGGTAAAGGGAAGATAAATGGATCTTTTAATGCTGTGATATGGACCAATTGGAGGCATTTCAAATTGGGTATGTGTGACAAGGAGGTGCAGTAGAGGATGCTTCAAAGGAACACTGCTGCTGTGCAGAAGCTCTTAATGGGCATTTGTTCTCTGGCCCTTTCAGCTCCAAGGAAATCTGAGGGGCATTTAGGAACTGCTTTTTACTAAGAGCTGGTTAGAGCAAGGGCAGTTGTGTGTTGGCTGGCAGGTTAAAGCCCTCCCAATGTGAACATGACTGGTAGGAAGGAGGGTGGGTCTGTACTTGCTGCCCTGTGAGCCTCAGCTGGTTGTTCTTGCAATGTGGGAGCCCAAGAGTTAGTCTGTAAGTTTACACTTCTTCTCTAAAACTTGCTTTGGGTTTTGTTTCCCTGTGGGCCTTGGGAGGGGTGAAGAGTTTGAATCTAAATGTGTAATTTCTTCAGAGGTAGAAGTGGGCATATTTGAAAAGCAAGACCCCTGTTTATACGTCAAAGACTCAAGCTTGTGCAGTAGTGTGGGCTCCAGGGCAATGCACTGCCATGTGCAGAATTGAGTTGGGTGTATGCAGGCAGCAAACAAGTTAGAAGACAAACCCTCCTGGCCAAGCTGGCTTTAATTTTTCATCGTGGTAACAATTCCTTTTCAAATCCAAAGTCTCTGTTTCTGCCACAGTATTTGAGCAGGTTGTATATCTGGTGAGCAGTCAATGCTTTGCTTTTCACTCCTGTGCTTTTCAGTAAGTTTACATATCCTGTTTCTGCTCTGAAGCCATCCTAATGCCCCAGGCTAGACTTGGGGAAGCTGCCTTTGCATTTACCTTTTCAAATGTACTCCTGTCCCCTGCATCAGGGCTGGGGAGCAGGGTGGGGATTCTCTGGCCCTCCAGCTCTCTTGCTTCTGGCAGTTGTTTCTCCTACCTGAGGCCAGAATGTGAAGGCTTGGAGTAGACAATAATCTTCCATCTTCTTCCTTCTGAACTCACCATGGCTTGCAGTTTGTTTTACAGTTTTTAGGTGTGCCTGGATCTTGGCTGCAGGTGGAAAAGCAAGTCATACTTGTTGTAAAAGCAAGGAATAGCTACTGTTGGAAATACATCCTCAGGTAAGGTAATAAAGGGAAACAGAAATGGTAATCCTTCATAAAATGTATTTATTAGATTAAAGCAAGTTATAAGACAGGGGGTTTTGGCACTTTTAGTCAAAATATCTTACATCAAACAATGTGAAATTCCAACAAGACACACATGTTATTAGAAGCTGAATGTGACATCATGGTTGCAAACAGTGCTGAAAAACTGCTTTTTTTTAAATCATGGATGTATGCTCTAGACAAATTTGAGTTCTGTGTTCTGTGGCATTCCTTGGTTGATAATGCAAAATCATTTCACCAAGTGCAGAAATTGTTTGGAAGATGAACACATAACAGTGCTTACAAATAATCTTTTATGTCACCCATGACACTGCTCACATGTCTCTGCACCCCACCCCAGATACAGATATGTCTAGTGAAGTAATATTTACACAGAGAAGCAATGTAGGAGTTATGCAGAATTTGAGACCTCTTTTTTTATCAGTCCTGATTGCAAAGTCAGCTTTAAAACAGCTTCCATACTGACACTGGCTTTGCAGTTGGTAGTTATTTCATACATGGTACATGTCAGAAGTGTATGTGGTGTGAGTTCACTTATCTGTTGCTGATTCAGGAAGAAAAATGTAGTTGGACTGGACAAATTCCTTTTCTCATCAAGACTGTGCAGAAATAAACTTAAAATCCTAATCTGTGGAGTAAGAAGAAAGGGATCAGTTGCTGTCTTTGGTTTGAAATCTTGCTTTCTGTGACTCCAAAGCTATCAAAAGCTTGGCTCAAAGTTCACTTTACTTGTAGTTTCTTTTTTTTTTTTTTTTTTTAGTTATTTGGTCGCTATTATAGTTGTTAATTCTGATTTTCTTGTTGCCTGGTTGTTACCCAGAATGGTCCACTTTCAGTTTTAAATGTGAGACTGGACACTTGCAGTACTGTACCTTCTAAGAGCACAGTACATTCAGTACTGTACTACATACCTTAGGTTCTTCTGATGCCTGGGTCATTTTCTACCTCAATATTGAAAGCAACAAGGCCATTAAATGAAAAGCCTAAATAAAAGGTCACATTTTCATTTCCAGCAGGCACTGATTCACGATGGAGTGGCAAGATATGGAACTCCTTTGTGTGACCACGTATAAATAAATTTCTGTCCTTGGTCCAGCCAGAAACTCTTTTGAGATTGTCACGAATTATGGAAATATTCCATACAGTTCCATGCAGCCACTTCATTCTCCTCTCATCTAAGGACCCCTGTATAAATTTGTCAATTTTAGTTTTGTGCACTATCTTACTTAAGCCGTAACCCTCTCCCAGAAAGAAATGGGTGTAGATTCTTTTCTTTCTGGTAGGAACATCTTTCACTTTGATGTCATATAAGCGTTTCAGGGTTTGAAGTGCTGTAGTTAAAATTTCATCTTTATCGGGATTAGGCTCTTTGTCTAATGCCTCATCAGGCCAGTACAGCAAGGTGAGCAAAAAAAAGGCACTTGCTGGAAATGGTCTTTTTCCTTTGAAGAATCTTAGACTGAGCTCTCGAAGAGTTTTCAGTGGAAGGAGTTTGGCTGATCCTGGTGCTAAGCAGGCTAATGCAATGTGGCACAGAATAAAATTGATCAAATCATTGTCCTCCAGCCTGTTCCTCAGTGGGTTTTCTGGATAGAAACTAAGGATCTTTTCTAGTTTTTCAGCTGACCTGTTCTCTTTCTTATCTGTTAGGAATGACAGGATATTGGTGACATTTCCTCCACCACTCCCATAAATAATTATGTGTCTCCTGAGCTGAGTATCAGGACAGTTGTTGCTGTCATCAGTAAGTGATGCTGACATGAAGAATTTAGCGTATACTGCTGACTGTCTTCTCAGCCATTTTCTGGGATTATAAATTTGTTCTTCCTTATCATCATTTTCATCATCCTTCTCTTGGTTTTTATCTGTTTGGAAATAACTTAGTTCTTCTGAAATCCATTCCAGAGCATTGTACAGGTTTTGGCGCAAGCCTTTTAAGGAGGGATGAAGCATTCCCCATGGTTTTTTTATGTCTTCAGGAATGTAATCTGTGGTGAGATACTTCACAAGCTCAGTATATTCACCCTCTGGACTTCTGTGGAATACAGGCAGTGTGGACAAAAATCGAAGAAGGCGACAACCTACTTCTACTTCTCCAAAATAGCCAGCATTGTTCATACTTTCACGTTCGTTCTTTGCTGCCTGTTGTGCAGCCCTGAAGCATTTTATAGCTTTAAGAGCAATCACTATATTTTCAGTGATCCTTTCAGGGGTGTCCTCCTCTGTCATTTTATCCACAAAGAAACTAAACCATCTCTTGTAGACTTGACCTTCTGTATCCAAAATATAAGAATCAGCTGGCAAATGCAATTTTGCGACCTCTGCCCAGTATTTTGCATCTTCAAATTTCTCGTTGCTGTAATTTAGTCTGGCAAGCTGCTGGGCAAAAAAAGGATCTTTTCCAAGGAGTTCATAGGCAGCTTTTAAAAGAGCAATGGCTTTTTCACAGTCTTCAGCTTCACAGACATGTTCAATGAATGGGGAGAAGAGAGTATCGGTACTGTCACCCCTGCTTCTTTTATCACGTCGAATAAACAGATGTCTGATAAACTTTATGAATTCTTCTCGTCCAAATCTGTTCTCAAAGAGCATCTTTTCCTGAAGAAGAGTTGTTGCAAGTTGACTTAGTGATTGATTCCCTAAGAGCTGATGCAGAATTTCTTTGGCAACCAGGCAGTGTATTATCCGAACAGAAGAAATATAAGTGGTGCTTTCCCTTAGCTCAATAAAAATCATTCTTGCTTGTTCACTTAAGTGATGTTTGAAATTGTATGCTCTTGCTTTACTCCCTGTATATGCCCCCAGCCCCAGAAAAGCCTCACAGTGTGACAGTGAAAGGTATGAATTTGGTACATAGCAGTTGAGCAGAGCAATGTAACGCATCAAGCAGGTGTCACGAGAGGTGAGGTCAATGCCTTGCAGTATGTGCTCTACCATGTTTGACACATATGCTTTATTGAACTCCTCACACATCAGCACAAACGTAAGTATGAATTCTGGCTCAGCATATTTTTGCTTCAGTTTTGCAAGTTTGATGTTAAACAGATTTTTCTCTGCATCTGTCAGTTTGTGAGTGACAGCAACTGTGTCCAGTGGTGAAGCCTTGCAAAGCCTTTCAGGGTCATTGCATCGTCTACAGCATAAGAAGATGAAGTAAGGCCTGGAGGTGTTCATTTTCCTGGCTGCTACAGCCTCCATTAACTCAATCTGTAGTTCTTCAAAGTACTCATCATCGTAATCTTCGATCAGGAGCAGCACAGGAAAACAGCGAGTGATTTCCTTTTCTTCATAATCTCTAAGGGCGAGCACATGATTACAAACAGTTGAAGGTGAGTATGAGGTCTTGATTACAGCACATCTAAAATACTTTCTGCTTTTCCATAGAACTTGCCGTGCTATTGTGCTTCCACCACTCCCAGGATGATGAAATATCTTTAGTTTAGCCACAGAATAATTTTGTCCACTTCCTCGTAAAATGCCATCCAAGAGTTTGCTTGCCTCTGCACATGCTTCACGTTCAATGATATCCCCACAGAGTTTATGATCAGCAAGCCACAAGTTTTCCCACATGATTTTTCTCCCGTGGTAAAAATTTTGTTCTATTTCTTGTTTTTGATTGTCAGTCCAAAGATTTATGTTGGTATCATCACATTGGTCAGCACAAAGGATTTCTAGGGAGTACAGTTTCTCTTCTTCCCGCAAGGGAAGTGTACACACGCCTCCAGTGGAAGCTGGCAGGTGTCTGGGTTGGGCTGTAGAAGGCAGCATTGATTGGATGGTGGCATCTACATGACTGAGCTTCATACCCACAACACTGCATTGTTCTAGTGTCTCAATGCTGCAGGATTCCTGAGCTAGATTAGCCCACTTTCTGTAATTTTCTCTGGACTCTGCAATGCAGACGATGTACTCCATGCCATTCATCTCTGTATAGAATTCCTGAAAAGTGTCCGCAAGTGGTTTCTGCACTGGTGATAGCAATAGAAAAAGCACAATGAAAGAGCCCTCTAGCAGAATTTCCTCACAAATACAAGTAATTACTTTCTTCAGGTATTTTTTTTTTGTTCTAATCCATGTATTTTCATCACACGGCTTTTCATCCCCACGGAAGTCACTGCGCCCATTGCAGAATATCCAGCTGGTCTGATCAAACAGTTTCTGAGAGGGAGAGCTATCAGTCTTAATTTCTTCTAAAAAATCCTGTAAAAAATAAGAACTTGTTTCATGGTGCTCTTTGTATTTGCTGTACAGCCCTGACACATTAGAATCTTCATCGAAGTCAAAGACACAGAAAATGTTCAAGTGCATTAAAAAGTTGATGTAGTTCAGATTATCCTGTTCACATTTGTTTGTGACAAGGATGTACCATAGGGAGTCATCCATGTAGCTTTTGCCATCATTTAACAGAATTGATAACTTTCTTCCTAAATCTTGAGATATTTCTGTAGGTACTTGTGTGCTGGAGAGCTCAGCTCTTTCTCTTTGAGCATCCCTGTCTGGTATAGCTTGAATGAAAGCAGGGAGTTGGTTGCGCTGCACACATTCAGACTTTGCTCCTAATCTCTGGTACAAATCGCGTTCTTTGGTCAGGATCACCTTCTGACTGCTTTCATTGTATTTTGGCAAATAAACTTCAAACCACTTGTTCTTTACCAAGCTGAATGTTGGTTCAATGTCAACCTCCACTACAAATCTTTGATCCTCAGGGTCTTTTGAAATCACTTCAACAAGCACAGGTGGGTGAATACATTTCCTTGCAATTTCTTGTAAATTACTGGAGAAGCACTTTTCTATATAATCCAGTGCATTAACAAAGTCGTCTCGGTTTTTGACCTTTATGCCAACAACCTGTCCGTGTTTCCAGCCCTTGTCCTCAACACTGTCCATGACACCAAAATGGATGGTGCCATTTGTTCGGATGTTCATGCAGGCTGAAGCAAATCGTATCACTTCAGAGGCAAATTTGGATTGCAGTTGATGTTTGTTCAGTTCTGCAGCAGTGTCACAAGATTTGTATTCATGGCACGGAGTGATTAAATCGCTGACTCCTGATTCTGGAGCAAGAACTGTGTCTCTCACATATTTGAAATCATTATCCTGACTTCCAAATGGCCGACAGTTTCTGAGCTCTAAAACTTCATCAGCACTTTGAAGTTGGGATTTCTTGCTTCTTTTTTTCTTCTTGCCAGAAGTAGGAGCTGTGTTCTCTGTGCTGGTTGAACCCACAGCACCAGAGCTGTCTCCACTTGCCGTGCCCTGAGCAGGGGCATCGCTGGCTCTGGCTGGGCCTGTTTGTGCATCTGTTCTGTCGGGTGTTTTGCTGTTGGAGTCCTTAGCTTGCTGTGCATTGGCCTGGAGGCGCAGAAGTTCATCTCTCTTGTGCAGGAAGATCTGGATTTGGCCTTTCTTCATTCCTATGTCTTTGAGGAAAGGCTCATCCAGTTCCATTAGGGCTGGACCTGTCACTTCTTCTGCATGTAGTTTATCCACATACTCCTTCTTGATTGCAATAGACTCCAGCCAACATTTGACATGGTCCTCAACCCATTTATTCACTGGTAATGTTTTGTAATCTAGAAGTTAAAATCATGTATTACTAATACAAACTAATGTTTGGCCACACTGAATGTTAGATTATTTTCTTTCTACCAGTCACAGTGAGAAAGCAGGTCTTAACTTCTCAAATGTGCCAGTTCTGATGACAAAGTATCCATAACCTTAATCAGAAGCAGTTCTAAACAATAATAAATAATAATAAATTGGCAAAGCAGGAAGCTAGGAAGGAGACTTGGAAATAATCCTCAGAGGGAGTCAAGGAAATAACCCAAAATGTTTTTTGCAGGGAATGATGTGGTAAGGTTTTTGGGAATTGACAGGACTGGATTCCCTAAACGGGACAGATTTGAGTAGATCATTTATCAACTTGAGTCATTATTTTCTGCTAAATGAGGATAGCATTAATACAAACCCTAAGATGATGATAGGAGTACTGATTAGTTCCCCACTAGAGATAAATCCTTCAAATGCAGATATTAAAAAGCAAATTGCTACATACAAAGTAGAAATTTTCTGAAAGCAATACATACCCATTGTCTTTTGTGAAGGAAATCCGGCTGTTAATGAACAAAACCCTAGGGGGGGGAAAAAGTCTTCAGATTTACCATTCAGGTTCCTGTGATATAGTTCAAGCTGACTTTGGTGTTCTGTTTTCCCAACTTCCTCCCCACTTTTTTGGTCCAAGGTCATTTCTGTACCTCTAAAAGCCTGTTCTTCCCAGCTGTGCTGCTTCTGTGTGCCTGTGTGAAGGCAGCTGCTGCTGCCTCTGACACACACATGGATGTGAAGGAAATAGGGGGTTGCTGGAGAAGTTTATGCTGACAGCTGAGCCCAACAGTTCCTTCTGTTATATATTGGAGAAAAGGAGGCACCACTGTATCCCTCAGGTTATATCTCTATACTTTTTGTTGCTTTGTCTCACTTTTCCTGCCTTTTGATCCTTCACACTCACTTTTTTCCCTCCCTTTTTTTGTGAGTACACTCTCCCCTGCTCCTTTTTTCCCACATCTGTTCTGGTGCTTACCAAAATTTCCAAGAAGCAGTTTGACTCACTGCCCAACCCAGCAGAAGGTTTTCTGTTTAGTGGGGTGTCCTCCCCTGAGTCGGGACATCCTTCCTGTGCCCAGCCTCCATTCCAGGGGTTCAGAGATGGGTGGCAGCAGGGACAGCCTGTTCTGTACTGCAGGAGGAATGGGTTAAAGACATTCACAGTCAGCAGTAACCATCCACGGCCAGGCAGCGGGGTCACAGTAAAAGGTGCACTGTGGTGGTGGTGGTGTTTGTCCTCTTACTGTAGTGTGGAGGCTTCAACTCTGGTTCAGCAGGTGCAGGAACTCAGCCAGCTCCACCCCTGCAGCTCGTGGTGCTGAACACAAGTGTAAAAGGAGCAGCCACCTGACTGAGGGACTGAGAGAAGAAGAAAATAATTCATTCCCCCGGACCATGGCTTGGCAGGAGGTGGGTTCAGCAGAAGGGGGTTATGTGGGGTGATACTGGTTGGAGCTTTGGTGTGAGCGGGTGGCTCTGAGGAGGAGCCTGTGACGGGACTGCTCTGATGATTGTGGGTGGAAGGCATCCCTCAGAATAAGTGTAAACAGGCTGCTTATGAAAATGATGGGAGACGGATTTCCACTGACACTTGGTGCAGCCTTCCCCGAGAAAGGGGGCTAAAAATGTCCCTGAAATACCGATCTTTTAGCGCCTTTGGCCACCTCCCAGGGCTGGGCTTGTACAGTGGTTCGGCTTGCGGTGAATCCTGTCCCGCCCTTGTCTCTGTGCCCCTCCCGCTGTGACAGCCGACGTCAGGAAGCGTTTGAGAGCAAAGAGCCTTGCCGGGGAATCGAAACTGGAATTTAGGCTGAGCAGAGCAGGGGCAGGGCTGGGGAAGTCTCTTTTATCTCTCCTACTTGTGCATATGCATATCTTACAGAGAGCCAAAGTTGAAGCTGGAAGAGACGGTCAAGATGACCAGAAAGCTCTCTGTAAGAACTAATTGTAACGAGAAACTAGTAAAATGAATATGCATGAACCTATTGTGAAACCCTATGCATATGCACAATAAGAGAGATAAAAGAGACTCGGGACTTTTCAGGGGCGCGTATGCCTTTTGGGGTAGCGATCTCACATGTGCCCAGCGCTAAATAGAGATACATGTAACATGTATCTAAATAAAGATACATACCTACTTCCCAACTTCTACAAGTTGTGGAGTCGTGGAGGTTTGTGGGGTTTTTTTCCCGCCAATCATTTTGGCGAGCCAGGCAGGAGTCCCTGATCCCCTCTTGGTTCTAGGAGCAGTGGCAGAGGGTTTGTGCCCCAGTGAGCTCTGGCTACTCTGGGCTGCACCCGTGGCCAGGGAGGGGGTGCAGCTGCGGGGTCCCTGCAATCCGAGCTGCTCCGACAGTCCCGTGGGGTGCCCGGGGAGACAGAGACAGAGCTGGGCGGGCAGCAGCGGAGGGACAGCCTCACTTTTCGTTAAACCTGCTTCCACCAGTAAAGTAAACCCGCCGGGCTGAGAAGGACCCCGCAGCGCTCACCTGGCACAGCCCGCGATGGCCGAGTGTCCCCAGCGCTGTCCGGCGGCAGGGAAAGGGTTCCGGAGGAGGGAGGGAGGCAGGGAAGGCGCCCCAACACCCGCGGTGCCACGCTCAGCACGGGCAGCAGTCTGAGCACTCTGGGTGTTCGGCAGCTCCTGCTGCTCTCTTGAAAATTATTCCGGAAATAAAAAGGGAAACTGTTTTTGGCAATCATTCCTGGTGAGCTGTCCAGTCTCCACCCCCTTCGCAGCAGTGCTGCTGCTGGGTGGTGCTGCTGTTAGAAATCCTGTAGTCTTAGCCCCACCAAAAGCAGATGTCAGGACGGGGTGTGGGATATAGTTATTCTTTGTTTTTGTAATAAATGGATATGATTCGTGCTAACTAAATTGTAACTATATCAGTATTTTAGAAAATAATTGTTATAAAGTAATGAAGGAAAAAGTACAAGTGATTAGTGATACAAAACAGATGGGCCCCTTTTGGCAGATGTTACATGAGAAAGTAGGATGCAGGGTGTAGCTTTTAGATAAGCAAGATCCCAAAACAGAAGCAACCTTGAGATGGAAGAAGTTGGGATGATTCCAAATATAAGATCTAAGCGGTGCTTTTAATAAGGCTTATTTTTGGAATTATATAACACAAAGCTTAGTGTGCATGTGCAACCTGTAAGGATATGCAGAGGACAGCGAGGAAGACTCGGGAGACAGTGAGGAGGAAGCAGGAACAGGACTCCCAAAATGGCAGGACACCGCCTAGCAACAAGTGAAGCACGTGCAGTGCAAGATAATGACGTAGATTTTAGGAATCGAAAACAGGAGGAGATTTACAGGAAATGCTGATGAATATGTTTTAGCATACAGTATGTAAGCGTAGTTTGGATTACTCTGTTTCATTTGTGAGGCAGGGTGAGAAGCCCTCCCTGTACCCCGGTCGGTTTTGCTTATACTTTATATGAACCTTAATTATACTCACTCACTGCCAGATTTGTATATGCTTAATTATATCTAAAATACTTGACTGTATTCATTTATATAAAATTGCTATCCAATTAAAATTGCTGCTAAATTCAATTTTGTTATTAAATTAGACATATGGGACTTCATTCATAACATTTTCTATTTTAAACTTTTAGATCCACCTCACTGCCCTCTAGGAGAGCTACCTACTCACCCCAGGCCCCCTCACTAAGTAAGTAGTGGAGAGATTGGCAGGGTCGAGAGGCTCCTCAGCCCAGCCCCCTGTGGCACTGGGGCCCAGGCAGGCTGTGCTGCAGCAGAGCTGCCTTATGGCTGTTTCCTGTAAATCACGTGATCCCTTATCAGCGCAGTTTCACCAAAACCATTCATTTATGGGCATTTCTTTATCACACAGCAGCACAAAGTCCTTCCTGCCATTTTATCTCACCTCTGCCAGGCTGGAGGGGGCTGGTGCCTGGGGACTGTCAGGAGTAACAGATGAGGCTCTTGGGCCTTCAGGGAGGCTCAGTGTTCCCCCCACCTGAACCACTCTTGCATCCTCTGTTGGATCAGCAGGCAGGCAACAGTTTGACAGGCTCAAAAACCAGGAATGTGTCCCTTCCCAAAGGAGGCAGGACCAGGCTGCTGCAGGCCTTGGCCCCTTCCCTGCTCAGTTCTGACACCTCTGCCAGCACCAGGCCTGCTGGTTTCCCTGGGCACACATTGGCACTAAAAGCTGTGAGGTTTTAATTGGAGTACAAGTCTTTATTTAGTAGATTTATAAAAGACCTTCACATGAGAAATACAAAAATATGAAATAGGCTTTGAATATTTTTAGGTAAAATTACCATTATTTTTTCAAGCTTTAGAACATGTAACCTGCACAGTTTGGCATCTAAGGTTGCTCTCACACATTGTAAAAGTAGGAAAAAATGCTGTAAAGTATCTCAGAAAAGTAACTGTATGTACCCCATCATACATGGGGTATTACTGGCAATAATTTAAAACACAATGGCACAGTCATACAAATTCTCACTTTGTTATTTCTCCTTTAATTAATTCCACTGAAAGATGCAGTATCACTTTCCTCTTCCAGTTGTTGTCTGATGATTAAATATGAACACAAAACTGATTAAGACTGATTTGGCATGCTTCATACTTGTACCACTTGGATTTGATACCTCTTTGTAGTAAAAATTAAATAAATATAAATACATTAAATAAATATATTGTAAGAGAACACCCCAGTTACATTAGAATTCAGTATTTCTTCATCCTAACACGTGACTTTGTCATAGCTTCAGGGCCAGTGTAAAGAAATACTGCATCTTTAACCACACAGGCTCCCATGGATGGAATTACCAGCCCACACACACACAAAATGGGGTTCTACAGCTCTGTGGCACCCCTTAAACACTGCCCTGATTTAACTGCTCTGAACAGCTCTTTTTCCTGTTTAGCTCTTTTTCCCAGGACTCCTCTCAGCCCTGGCTCTGTGGCTGTGCCTCTTCTTACCCCTTGAGGGACATTTGCAGTTGTGAGTCCCAGGCAGCTCCCACTGCCCCTGGTGTTTGCTGCAGGTACTTGAGCAGATCTGTTCTCATACTGCGACTTCAGCCGAGGATTGTTCAACCTCTGCTGCCAATACTGCTTCACATTAAACAACAAGGCTTATTTTCAGAGTACACAAATCTTGGATCTTGATGTTTCCAGTCAGTATTTTTTAAAACTGTTTTTGCTCAAGTATAAGGGACTAAGTTTCCAGGGTATTACTGATTCAATAGAAATGGTACTTTCATACCATTTTTCAGATAATCATGAATGATTCCCTTTACAATCACTGTGGTGTGCCTAATGCCTAATGTGGCAGTAGTGCAATGGCAGGTTCAGATGATTTGCTACAAACAAAGGGCTCCTTCTGCCCATCCCAGTCCCGAGTAATTATATTATTTCAATCACTGAATTTGACTTTTTTTTTTTTTGGTAGTAAAACCCATCCATTACAAAATCACATACAGTACAGGGATATTGGGTGATGGTTATATCCAGCTTTTGCTCTTCATTTCCACAGTCTTGAAAACTGCCTTGGAGTCAGTAACTCCATCCCCAGGGTTCATCACTTTACCACTTGTGCCCTGGGCTCCACCATCTCCTGATCCAGCACAGGCACAGGTACAAGGCACTTTTTGGAAGCTTGGTTTCTTCAAAGAGAGAGAATTCAGCTCTTTGATCCCACTTTTCCCTGCTGAGGGTAGGCCTGTGCTTGGAATGTTGGTCCCAGAGAAGAAAGCTCCATCCCTCTCCTCTCAAACCATGTCCCCTGTAAGGCTCAGCTCTGCAGAGTCCTCAGCATAGTAATGCTGGAAGAGCCTTTCGTGGCAGCAGATGTGCATAGCGTGGTAGGTGTGCAGGAGCAGGCGAGGGAAACGAGCTGTGAAGTAACACACAAAATCATCTGGAATGGAGCCCAGGGTCTCCTGCACTTCGGGAGGCAGCTCTCTGTAGTGGTGCTTCTGTGGAAGAAAACAGAAGAGGGAAAAGCTCAGTCAGAGGTTTGTTCAGAAGCCTCTCATAAACAGAGCTGTTGGTGCTCCTGGACACAGTAACTTCTACTGGGCTCTTGTAAAGGAGCTCAACACCCAAATCAGGGTCTGATACAGGCTGGCAACAACAGCAGCTGGAGGCAGGAACCCGGAGTGCACAAGGAAAATATTCCTTTACCTTATTTCTCATTGCCCTCAGAAGGTCTCGGACGGAGCCACCTTTATAGGATCTGAATTTTCGAAGATCTGCAAGAGAAACCAATTTTTTTTTTGTGTTGTGATGCAGTTTTAGGTGCTGGGGTCTGCAGCCACAGATCCTCATAGGTGTATTTCAGTACATAAACATGTACTTGCCTTTAAGAAACACTTTACTGGCAAGTAACAGTGATGTGCCAAAACTGAGACAGTGTTAGCCTTACTTTCCTGTCCCAGCAAAGTGGGAATAGCAAGGAATTCCCACTCTGATAAAATGCTGTCCATTACCTGTCTGAAGAGGAACAGTGATGTGCTCTCTCCAGTCCATTTTCACAACTTCTCTTCCACCTCTTTCTAACTGCTTGACTATCAGACCATCTAAAGATTCTTTCTCTATCCGGTCACTAACATCCTGGAAGAGACATTCTGATTATTTCCAAGCTTTTCCCAATATTTTCAAATTGCTGATTCTAGCCCATTACAGCCTGTCCAGGTAGTAAAGTTAGAATTCCATTTCACTCCGTGACAGTGCTTGAGAATAGGATACAGAAGTTTATGAGATTGTTTCACCCTCTGCCACAGCCTTTTTAGCACAGAGGAGAAGATAAGGCTGGAAAGGATCTCAAGCCCTCAGCCACTTCCCACCCCACATCAGGATTCAGTGCTTGTGCACTCCTGTTCTTGAAAATCCTCCTGGCCACATTCTCTGTGGGTACTGCAGCTGCTAGAGGAGACCTTCCTCCCACCAACTGACCTTGGTAACATCAGCTCTGGCCCTCTCTGAAAGATCTGCTGTAACTCTAAGACAATTGCTTAGGAGCTCCAACCGGGTTTTACAACTGGGCTGCCTCACTCCTCACAGTAAGGCTGTGAATTCTGTGACCTCAGGCACAAAAGAGAGACTGAATTCAAGACCTGAAAAAGTCCAGAGGAGCCCTGAGAACTGAGAGGAGAGAAAAGGTCATCACAAACCTGAAAGAACTGGAGCTGTTTTTCTAGACTCCAAAAGAAGGGGTGTTTGAGCACACAGCTGGCAGATGGCCGTTTCTGAGGGTCCATGTTTATCATCTGCTCTATTAAATCACGAGCAACAATGTCTTCTGCAGGGAAGAGAGTGCAAGGAAATTTACTTCTTTTGTTTTATTTCCTCCATGTTCTTAGGCGGTAGTGAAATGTAAAATTTTGTAATTTTGTAATATTTTGTACCTCAGAAATTCATTTTGGTCTCTACTTCCTCCTGTCCTGCTAGTTCAAGTGCTGCCCTCACAGATGTGCTGGGCAACCAACAGAAAGACTATCAAAGACTAAGAATATCAAAGTTCAGCTCTCTCTTCCTTTACATACAGGAAGTAACTTCACAGTCAAGATTGCAACATTCCAAATTGTGTATTCCAGAGTTGCTCTGGGGTACAAACTCTAAGAACTTTAGGCTCTTTACTTCAGGAGGACCTCATGAGTACAACTTTCCTCTCTGCCAGGCTGGGAGTAACTGTGGGCCTTGGTTCTGTCACTGGTGCTGGTGTTTAGCAGCCTGGGCCCTCAGAGACCCCTGCAGTGCAGTCCTTACCGTGCCTCCCTGCATCCAGAGCCTCCAGGCTGTACGCTCCCAGCAGGATGTTGGCTTGTCGCTGCAGGGACTTGCCAAAGGGATGGCCACCTTCAGACACCACGTAATAGAAGACACAGCCAGCTGAAAAGATGTCCACAGTGTATGTCTGCAAAGAAACAGCCCTCAGTAGCAGTGACATCTTTTCCCCCTGAAAGCTCTGATTCTCACAGGGTGGTTATTTTGCATCCGAGAGCAGAAGGAAATGTTCCGACTCGCAGATTTGAGCTGCAAGGGAGCCTGGAGGCCCAGGACCAGGTGGTGCCTGTTTTAGGGTCTGGCCTGGTCCTGGGCAGCCTGGGAAGGGTGAGGACTTACAGGGTTCTCTTTGCAGTCTTCACTCAGCATCTCTGGGGCGATCCAGCCTTCAGTGCCCGGCACGCCCGAGCGGCGGCTGAAGCTGTGCCTGCCCACTGCCAGCTTCTTGCACAGCCCGAAGTCTGAAATCATGGCTTTGACTTTCCCATGAGCGTTGGGCATCGAGATGAGGATGTTGTGGGGCTTCAGGTCCCTGTGGACTGTTACAAACACTCACTTATCCACTCAGGCAGTCCCAACAATCTTTGTAAATTTTTAAGTGGAACTTTCACAAGGCTGAACCACAATTCATGAAACCAAAGTCATAACTTCAAATGATTTTCATTGGTAATTTCATTTTTTTCTTCCACAATGTTTTATATGACTCTTATCTAAAAGTTCAGCACCCTGCACCAACAGTAAGGACTTGCTTTAGTACTCTGGGGCTGCAGAACATTGCAGGGACAAGGCCAGTGTCAAATCATAGAATCACAGAATGGTTTGGGTCCAAAGGGACCTTAAAGATCATCTCATTCCAACTCCCCTGCCATAGGCAGGAACACCTGCCAATAGGCCAGCTGAACAGACCAGTATCAGACCAGTTTCTCTTTTATTTTTACAGCTAAGAAAATGTAGTCCTCCATCCAGTCCTGATAGGAGAGGCGTTCTTACCAATATTCAGAGAGTGCAGGTAAGCCAGCCCAGACGTTGTCTGCTGCAGCAGAGCGATGGGCTGTAAGCCATGGTGGCTGAAGGCTTTCTGCTCAACATACTGCAAGAGAACCAGGAGAGTCAGCCACAGCACTGCTTAGGAGCTGCATAAATAATAAATCCATGCACTTCACCCACCAAAAGAGATGTGACTGGATAAATTGTGCTAGCTGGTAACACACAGCAAAGAGCTTTTTTTTTGGCTGAAGGTGATAATCTCTAAAGTCTCATCCAGAGCTAGAATTCTGTATAGCACTGGACTCCAGAAAGAAGAACAGTCTTCAGTCTGCACAGTAGAAGGGGTAGGATGACTAGAAGGGAAGTCCTTCACAAGAAGTTAAAAATGAAAGGACAACAGCTTCTGTCCATAAATCAGTCTAGGTTAGGGATGTCTTTCTACAGGTCTGAAAACAACCCTTTTCTAGGAACATGGAATTGTCACAGCGGTGACAGTGGGAAGAAATGGAACATCCCCTGTGTCAGGCACTTCAGCAACTTAAGCTCAAGGGAAGTGAAGGCCTTCCAGGGAGAAGATGCTCCCAGGCCTGTGGGTCACCTCCTGCAGGGTGGCAGCGCAGAGCTCGATGGCGATGTACTGGAACTGCCGGTCCCTCTCCGTGCAGAAGTAGCGGATCACGTTCGGGTGCTCGTCGGACTCGCGCAGCAGCTGCACCTCGCGGTCTGCGAAGCTGAAGCACTCGGGGAGAATCCTCTTCACTGCCACATCACGGTCATCAAAGGAGCCCCTGCAGCCAGGGAGGGAAGGCACAAAAACTCTTCAGCTCTGGAGCCAGAGCACTACAGAAAACGTGACCACAGAAGCCATTGTAGCGGCCAGTGAAAGCATTTCCTATGGTGGAAACAGGTACATTTGGCCAGTAAACACTTCTTAGGGAAGTAAAGCTGTTTTAGCTAGTGAAGAAAATGCATGAAAATATTTCAGACACATGCAAAAAGTTTCATTTCTGTTCACAGTAGATGTGAGAGATTTTATAAAAAAACAAATTAAAAGGACCTAATACAAACACAACATTGGTCTGTTTAATGCACACGTTCTCTTCTACCTGTAAACAATTGTTCCTTCAGCACCATGTCCCAGCACATCTTTAGGGTTAAAAGAGATCTTGCCAACAATCACTCGGTTTGTTTCTTCATCTGAATGAGAAAAGAAAAACAAGCACTGGTTTAGGATGGGCAAGGCAGCCTTTTACAACTGCACAGCCTTTGGGGCCAGTCTGTAAAGGTCTTTTAGCTCATGCTTAAATTTAACATACGTATGATCAAAAGAAATTAACATGTCCATGTTGGTACTTACCCTGAGTAGGCAAATAAGTCTGTGGTGAGCCAATGAGCCAACATCAAGAATGAAAACACATTTACACACACATGGCTCACGGCTGTGAGAAATGAGTGGTTCTCAGCAGCCAAACTCTTTCTAAATTTTACAGATGTTGAATTTAGGAAATGCTGGCTAACAGTTACGGAAGTGGGTTTAGTAGCCTTTGAAGGGACAAATGAGTGCACAGGAAGACCAGGCAGAAAGGTTGTGCTGCCTAATCCTCATTTCTTGAATGCAGTTAATCATCTTAATAAGTGTTTTTATTTAAATGAGTATCTCCCTGGAATGGCTGCAAGTGACAGGAACACACTGCCTTGGGCAGCACAAGCCTGCAGCTGGCTGTTACCGTAAAGCAACAATCCTGCTGAGGTGCAGGGCTCAGCCTGAATGAGGACAGGGGTTCTTTTCATCTTGCTGAGCTATGAAGTATCAGCAGTAACTTTTCTACTGTATCATCACCACAGACTGGGGAAACAGAAACACAATAAACCACACTGAGTCAACTTTACCTCCCTCTTCTTGCTCAGTGGAGAGGCAGCTCCCAACATCAGATGTGGAGATGTTGGAATAGGCAGAGTGGTTTGATGCTCTAGGGGACAGGTTTGGGGTGCTGGCAGCTGAGCTCTCTGTCCGGCCGTACAACGTGTCCAGGAAATCTGCCTCGGGTGGGAGGTCACCAGGAGCACCAAAGGGCAGCTTCTGTTGCTGCAAGAGCTGGATCTTCTCTTCCAGCTGATGCTGCCTCTGCTGATGCTGGTGGACACTCTGTGAGAAAGGACCTCAGTGAAGATTTGGCAGTCAGGTTGTGCAAGGGAACTCTACAGCTACTGGGGAGCTACTTCTAAAAGGTGGGAGCCAAACTCTCCTGCCCTGTCCCTGCCAACCACACAGGTTGGGGAATGTTCACTCACAATTTATATTTCATTCTGGACTTCCATTGCCAAGATGGGAAATCACATGGCTTGGTTAAAAAAAGCTGTTACTAGGTTGACTAGGTGTCTTTAAACCACAGAACGATAAAGGCTTTGATCCAAAACCTGGAAAATCTGAGAGTGGTTCAGGTGAGGAAGAGAGGAGTGAAGCCAGTAGTCCTGAGATCATATCCAAAAGGAGTAATACCAACAAAAACCACAACTGGTGGATGGAAAAGAAAACCTCTTCAGAGCTGGCACATATTGCCAGAGAAATCCCTGTTAAGTCAAATTTGTGCCTTTGCTCCCCAGTGCACATCTGTGAAGAGGGATAAATCCCTGAAGTGTAATTTCTGTATAATTTCTGTATAATTTCTGGGCTCTACAACGTTCCCCATGCTCCCAACACTCAAAAGCACATCAAGCCAGGTCAGCATTACCATTGGGTAGGTGATGATAAAAGCCACCCAGCCCACAAGCAGGAAAGTGCTTAGGATGATGGTGGCCATGTCCTTCAGCATGGAGTCCACTGGAGCCTCTGGCCGCAGGATGGGCCGAGCAGGAGTCTCCTCAACATCCTTTGGAGCAGCTGGAGGCCCTTCTGTTGAGGAACCTTCAACAATGTCAATGACCTGATGCAAAGAAAGCTCTGTTAGCTCAGTATCTCTGTGGGCATTCATAGCCAGCCCTTCTGCTACATCATTTTTAGTCATTTCTAAACCTAACACAGTCAAAGTTTGCATATGGGGAAAAAGAAGGCAGTGGAAAGCCTTAACTCAAGGAATGACACTTCCTCATACCAGTGATTCTATGTGCTAAGTACATAAACATCTGACACAAAAAAAGAGAATTCCATACAGTTTTCCTTCTGTGTCCTTCCCCAACTTCCACTCCTTTATATTCTCCTCTCATGCAGTAAGAGAATTATTCTCATCACAAACCTCTTCAATAGTGGCTTTCTCAGAGTCAGCTGGAATCACATTTTCAGGCCTCTTTGGTAAGTTGCTTGGGAATTTCTCCAGGATCTTTGTAGGGGCAGATAATGGTGTTTCATGGTGCCCTTTAAATAAAATACATTTGTTGAAACAGGAAGTTATTCTTTTTTAGGAAAGATATCCTTGATTGCAGCATCTTTGCTGAAGAGTGAGAACATCACAAAACACGATGCTCATGTATAGAGCAGGAAAGAGAAAGGAGAGGGAAAATGGAGGGCAGAGGTCACTGAGAGCTGCAGAGGAACATGAACTGTTTCAGGCAACTGCCTGACATACTGCAGGAGAGAGGGTATTAACAAGGAAAGGGATGATGGGAAGAGAAAGATGGCACTTTAAAAAGCTGGAAGTTGCACACTGTCCCTGCCCCAGAGCTCTTGTCACATACATCACTAAATTATCACCAGTCATCACTTAAAACTGAACCTCAGACAGTTCCTCATTTTTGAAGCAAAACTGTAAATGCACTGAAAAGTCAATTCCAAAATTCAGGGACTTAGGACACACAGGACAGGCTGACAATTAATAAACATTATCTTCAGCCTCTATATTTTAATCCATTTACAAAATGGAGAAAACATAACTGTCTGATCCACAGGATGAGAATTAAGGTAACAGCATGCACAATGAAAAAATCCAAATGGACCTGAATACAATATTTACAGTAAATAATAAATTACTATAAATAACTTGCCACACATGGAGCACTTCACCTTGTCCCAGAATAGGGCAGGACTCTTGGGCAGGTGGATATGTAACACATTATTTTATATGCAAATGAGGCTGAATTAGACACTATTACTAAAATTCATTAATTATGGCCAGGCAGGGCCTCCCACACCTATCTGCAGCCAGTCATTCCAGTAGTTGAGCTTGTGCTTCTCCTTCAGCCTGCCTGAAAACTTCACATCAGTGCTGGGCGTGATCACGCACTCGCCGTTGTCCTCAATGGTGACTCCTTCTGTTTTTGGGCCCTCCAGCAAGGGAATGGCGCTGCCGCGAGGCTGCAGAGAGATCAGTGTTACAATTACTGCTACTGTGACCTTAGAATATTTAAATAGGCAACTAAATTAAAAAGCTGGAGGTCAAAATGAGTGGGCAAGCAAAGATTACTGGCAGCTAAGTCACTGTGAGTAAACACGGCCATTATGCCCTTAGCAGCTGCTTCCACAACCTTGGACATTGGACCTTTTCAGGGACATGTTGCCTGGGAGATGACATTACTCTTTTTTTTTTGTTTTGTTTTCCCCTACAGTTAAGCAGGATCTGTATTTCCTACCTGGCAGCCACAATGAGCAAAACAGAACTATGATGCACTTTCCTGTCTGTGGGGAGTTACTTTGATGAACAAACCAGCAATTTTCACATGAACCACAAAACACCAACAATAGCAGTAACCTCAGGTCTGCTCCTGCTGAGCCTGCCTGGCACAGTTCCTGAGGAGCTGTGGTTACTGCTTTGCAGCATTGGAAATGATTCCAGACGTATGGTCATGTATTTTATGGTTGTTACTTGTTTCAGGAAACACTTCATTTGCTATGCATTTCTTGATAGAAATCTCAAAACCCTGTACATTCTTCAGTATTTTATTTTCTATTTTAATTTAATATAATGTTATGCATTATTCCAATTCAACCTTTCTTCCAATTCCAGAAGGGCACTTACCACAACAGTGACTCCCTCGTGCACCATGGAGGGTGACGCGTACAAACTCGTGGAGTATTTCCCTACGTACAGGGTTGGGCTGCAGAAACACAGTCACTGTTAGCAGCAGGCAAATGGATGTGTTAACATCTCAGCTAAAGCCTGGGCAGCACAACCCTGCAGAACCAACGCAGGAGCTTCCCAAATCATCAGTATTTGTCTGTTGAAAAGCCTCGATCTGTAAAATTATTTTAAGTACTGCTGTACCATCAAGACTTTTTTTTAAATTATGAAAGCATTATCAGTTCATTATTCACAGCACTGTAGCTCATTTGACATAACTCATGTCCTATTTCTGCATTTTTCAATAACTGGCATTTGCCAAAATGCTGTGCACCATTTTTATAGTATGAAAGGCTTCACGTTAGGAAAACCAATTTAATTCCACATTGTGAGAAACTATTCAACACAGAACATCTGATAAACCTTAGGAATATACACTTCTTAAGTTTATAAGTTTTTTGTTTGGTCTCTGATTTTACACACTAAAAGATCAAATATTATATAAAAGAACACCTGGAGAACTAGAAATGCTTTTATGCATTCTTTTCACCATGCTTCAACTTGTAGCACAACCCTTAACTGTTCTGTTTAATGGCAAAGCTGTCCAAGGGACAGTGAGAACAGCAGCATCTCAGGCTCACGTGAGTTTGCTCTTGGTCTCTGTTTCCTTTGGGAAGGGATACTTCCACTTGGTGATGTGCCCGACCTCCCCGGACATGAAGGTCAGGTAGCGCAGGGTCTCGATGCCCACGTTGGTGTGCAGGACTTTCCTCAGCCCCTCTCGCTGCCAGATGTAGAAGGCCACCACGGGGGAAGCGTAATTCTGGATCCACAGCACGTCCCCGGACTCGCTGTCCACGGTCACCACCAGCCCGTCCCCGTTGGACACAAAGTGGGACATTTCTGCAATGCACAAACGTGTGGAGCTTACCTGGATTCTGCAGCTTTAATCCTGCACAGGAACAGCTCTGCCTGCAGTTACACCACACCTTTCAGTGCACAGCAGCTGAGCAGCAAAGCCTCGGCCACAACTGACTCATGTCCAGCTGCCATTCAAGAGCACTGCAAGCACATTGTGCACACAGTTCAGATTTGCTGCCTCTCCTGCCATTGCTCACTGATTTTAAGGAATTCTACTTTCAAGAGCTGCTCCCTGCTGGATTCAATTTACCTGAAGCTACCTAATAGGCTTTAGATATTGCAGTATGTGATGGATAAAAATGGGCGGAAATACATGCACGCACAAAAAATCAGAATATTTTTGCCTATATACAAAACTCCACTGCAGGAGGGAGGCAGCAATTAAATTCTTACTGTATTTTATGTCTTCATCAGGCAAAGTAGCTGCATAATCAAAATAGGTGGCATTCCATCGCAGCTCCTTCTTTTTGGTGTCATACATTGTGATCGTGTACTCTGTTAAAAAATATACAGTCTGTGAAGCAAAAAAACCTATGAGAGAATAGAATCAATCTTCTCAAATCTGAGACACTCCTCAAACACCACACAGCACTCACTGCTGTCAACATTTCATTTTCCCAACACTATCCCACTTAAAGGGACACACTGGCAGAGAGGTTAAAGAACAAGTCTAACATTTATTTCTGTTTCTGGTCAGCACCTCCATGGTGTTGGTCTAACTTTACCAGTTATTTAGCACACTTGTGAGGTCAGTGGATCTGCTCTATTTCCATCTCCTTTAAGCAGTTTTTTAAAAGATGTATGTTACAGAACAAACAGTTCACAGCTAGTACTGGCATACACCATTAATTACAATACAAATGCCACTTAGTCAGCAAAAAGAATAATAGACCTGCTGCCAAAGTTTAAAAAACATTATCTCTCTGCTGCTAAAGTAGTGTACAGTCTGTGTACAGTCTAAAATTATATTTCTTGGAAAAACTTCTGTGAATTAAACTTGAAAACCTGAACTGACCATTTGTTATGAGCCTAAACTTTAAAAATCAGAATTTTCTTTTAAACTACAAGAAAAAAAAGCATATGACCTGTTCTCCCAAGATACAGGAGGGATGTTGATGGGCAAAGACTTTCTGCAAAAGAGGAAGTCAAGGTCTGCTGTTTCTCCCCAGTCATGAGGTCAACCACGTACCAAATATCCTGCTTTTTACCTGAAATCAAAATTTAAGCCACATTACCATTCAGTTGGAAAAACTGCACTTTCATTCAGCTTTTCAGTCTTCTTTTTTAGTAGACTCATGGACTTAGCACAAATAAAGCATTTTTAATAAAACAGTTTTTCATAGTCAGGCTTAGTTTCATCATTTAGCACTACTGGCCAATCCCAAACACTGACATAAACCCCAAACCCAAATACAATATTTAGAACAGTAAGTACTATTGGCTGAATGACTTTTTCACACATAAAATCTAACAGAGCTCTGAGTGCAGCAGACCCCAGGAGCTCTCAGACAAGGAGACTGAAGTGCTCACAGTGAAAGACAGGAGGTGGAAAAAAAAACAGTGAGGGTCTACACCTTTCAAGTTGCTTAAGGATTATAATCCAAACATCCCACTCAAGACTATGTGAGCCATGGCCTTAAGAATTTCTTTGAAGTTAATACATGTATGTCGTTTTTAGAAGCTTCAAATAAACATTTTTCTCTCATTTACTGGCAAGACATGAAGTGGAGGACCAGAAGGAGCATTGGCCCTTCAGGAGATTTAAAAACCCCAATACTAAGCTCACTCTATTTTCTTCACATATTTTATTGTTGTGACAAGTAATAACTGTCCATATTTTGTTGAGAGACTGCATCTCAAGAAACAAAAAATCCCCATACAGGCATTCCACTGCTCAGAAAAGGTACTTTCTTCTTCAGGAAAAGCAATTGGTTTTTAATCATCACACAGTAATTGCATTCTGCATTAATCAGAATTTCTGTTATCAGAAAGATTTATGAAAAATCACAATACCCAAAATAAGGCCTATTTCTTTCAGCCTGTCTGGGAGTCTCTACATTTGTAGTTACTGAACATCTTAAAATCTAAAGGAGATAAAATTTGAGCTCACCCATGTACAGGATGCCATCAGTACTGCGACAGGGAGATGCCTGCACCAGCTCTGGGATAGTAAATGGAAGTTTCTAGGGGAAAAACAAACAAACAAGCAATAACTTTATTGGTTATTTCTATTATTATAATACCTGAGAATTCAGCCAGAGTAAATACTAAAATATTTAACAATACTGAAGTTCCTAAAGGAAATCATAGCAGCTGAGGAAAAAATTCTTATAGGAAGCCAAACATTTTTTCTGAGTATCACCATAAAGTTTAAAAATGAAAGTCAAGCATTAGGCAGTAGCTGGAGCCTATATGGATTGGTGACTAATTTGAAAGGTTCAGCATTTTTGTTTGCTTACTAAATCCTATAAAAACCTTCTAAAGGGGTTAGCACAGAGCATTTATTAATCCTGCTTCTGGTAAATGGTTTTAGAACTGTAAGTATTTGGGGAAAGTGACACATCTGTTTGGTGTTATTTTGGGTATACCTTTCCCATCAAATCACACAGAGATTATTCAGAATTTGGATAACAAAACATAAATTTTATTTGCAATTATCATTATTTTAGCAAGTTACAGAGAAGTCATACATGGGGACAAGACGTGGTGTCGATATTTTCAAGTAGAAATCACGTCCTGACAATCACAAGGTGGCAACATTCTGCTCTAACAAAATGTTTTCCTTCTGCAAAGGCATGAGGTTGACTGGAGCACTTTTTAGGAGAGAATTTAAAAATATACTTACAGTCAAGCCTTCACTGTTCTTGTCACCAAGCGTGTACAAACTGCCATCATTTGGGTCTGGAAGAAATGCTGGCCTATGATTTAAGCAGCAGTTATAAATGATAAAAATGTACTGTGCTTCTCAGAGAGCAGGAAAGAAACTGTGATCAGCACTGGCTTTACAGAGAAGTTCATCTGACATTACATTTTTGGAAGTTTAATTTATTAACTGTGAAAATTAAAAAAATATAAGGAAGTTTCAGAACTGATAAAATGTAAGACCACTAATGTATCTGAATGCACAAAGATCCAAAGGTGACAGGCAATGACTCAGGTGAAAGCTTTTAAACCAAACCTACGAGCTCTTAAAATGACACAGATTTAGAACAAACCCAAGCCCAAACAAATAAACAAAACCAGAAAGCATAAGGAAGGCAGGAAACAATGAAAGAGTTGCCAGAATTAAGTAAATTTGAGAGGTAAAGGGATCCCTACACCCAACCTACACAAGGACCCCCAAACAAACTCAAACCCTAATGTCTGTGGTTCTATGGTCAAAAAAAGAACATCACCACTGACTTCAGAGAAGAAGTTAAAGCCCCAAATTTTCTAGCTAAATGTGAGGTTGCTGCAGGGACCAATCTGAAGTTACAGCTCGAGGATGTCATCTGCAGATTCTGGTTGTGGTGGTTGGAGGTTTTTGTGTTTCACTGTTTTTAGTCTCTGTTTGAGGTAGGTGAGTACAGAAACCAGAATCAGCCCCAGCTCTGTCACTTCCCTCCTGTCACTTGTGGCCCAGTTCACAGCCCTGACGTCCAAACCCAGCAAGGGCTCCAGAGAACAGGCTGCAGACAGGATGTTTCTTCTTAGCTATTATATGTAGCTAATTCTATCCTTTTATCTGTTCCCCATACCACCTTCAATGGCCTTCTGCAAGGTGTGCAGCTTGTCTAAACACAGATGGGTTTGGTTCAAATGAAACTTATTGCAAGATGTCAATGAAAATTGAACAAGCTGTAAATGAGATAAAGGAAACAGACTTACTCTTCCACATGGATTGGCACCTGGAGGACAGGATCTGCACACACAGAAAAAGAAAAAGTCAAAATACTAGCAATTCAATCCCTTGAACTCACCAGATACAGGATCAAGTCAGGTCTGCAACATCTTGCTCCTTTTAGAAAGGCTGATGCAGTTTGAAAGTAAACTCTCAGCAGCCTCCTCTTGTTCTTGGAACTTGGTTCATAAAACAGGAAACTACAAAGCACTTGAGAAAATCTTCTGAAGTCCTTTACTAGGTTTTACCAACGCTAAATACCTCAAAATTACTGACAGCTTACAAAATCCTGAATCACAGGATTTTCACTCCTGATGCCAACACCATAGAAGTATCCTGATTTATAAGACATGCTCTACAATTTCCAAGACAAACGTGCTTATTAATGGGTATACTGGCAGAAAATACTTCAGAAGCCAAGAGGATGCAATCCTCCAATAATCTCCACTTTCAGAGGGAAAATCAAACTCCACTGGAATGAGTAAGAGGATGAAACATGACCAAGCAAACACTGTTTTTCACCTCTTCTCTCTCCCTGCAAACATCATGATACAACAGGAAGGAAATAAGAACAAAACCACTGATGTTCTGACAGCCTTTGACTGGGGAACTGGCACAGATTCTGGGCAGCCTGAGTGTACTGGGATATCTGCAGAGCTAAACAGGAAATTCAGGGCTCAGCACCCGGGGCTTACAGAGTCTGTACCGCTCTGCAGGGCATGGCACCACACCAGCTGCTGGGTTTGATGGCAACGGCCTGCAAGGATGACCTGATTTTACATGGATTATAAAAACAAAACCCACTACCCAAGCAGATCTCTGGCTGCAACACAGCTGAAAGCAGCAGCCACCCAAAGAAGCACATGAAATGCCAGAGACAGAAAGAAAGCAGGATCTGAGGGATAACAGTACAGTTATCTCTACTTCATTGATTTCTTCTTACAAATGTAAACTCTTAGAGAAGCTTGTTCAAAACATAACTACATGTCATTTTTCCCTCTTCAAGCCTAAAAAATGTTCCAGGATCCACTCCCAAAGGTATCAAAATAAGCTCCATTTAATTCATTGAGAACCCAAACACACATCAAAGGCCGTAAGAATAATTAACATTCAAACAAAGGAGTTAGTGACTCATCTTCTCTATCTGTCTCTACAGACCAGGCTGCTTAGTCAGACCTTTTATTGCATTAACTACATCAAGCAATTCATTTAGATGCCTTGTGTGAAGAAATTGGTTTCAGGATATGTTGGGAGGGACCCCCCCCCCCACGTTGATTATATGTCAATTATTTCTCAGGGTTTGCTTCAAGCATTCCACAAGCTTTACAATATCTAATACAACACGTGGTGAGTTACATCATCAGCTCTCCATCTCTAGGGAAAAGCAAGAAAAAAGCATTTGCTGTCCATCATATAAAGGGGACTGACTCGAGCTGAGCTGCTGGGTTGAACTACTAAAGTGAGGTGAAGTTTATGGAGTTGGGGTATCCCTAAGTCTGGGTGACTTAAATGAAATTACCTAAAAGAAGAGAGACATTAAAGACCAAAGGCAAGAGGTTTTGTAATCACAAATGCTTCATGGGAAGGGAATGCTCAGTTTTGTGAAAGAAACAGCACAAGAAGTGACACCTGGCTCAGAACAAGCAACACCTGGCTCAGTTAAGTAAGATTTAATGCAAATGCTACAAGCATTGGTAAAGGCAAAAGCCAAATAAACTTTTTAAGTCTCTTAATGAACTGATTACACCGAGAGTGTCTTACTTGCTGAGAAAATAAACTCACCTGTGGTTACAGTGACTATTGTGAGACAAGAGCAGCTTCACCAGCAGCACTGGTGAAGTTAAAGTGCTCCCCTGTGCTCCAGTTAAAGATCTGAGAATTTCTGCATGGTTTTGTTGACCACACAGTACCACAACAGTGAAAGGACACACACACATATCTATGTGCAATAATACTTGCATTGAGCTTTTATCCCTCAGCTTGTATTTCTGAAAGCTGTTAGGAAAATGTCACTTCAAGCAGTTTCCAGTGTCATCACTAAAAGTCTTCTACACTTTAATAAACAATGCCAGAAGTCTCATGAATGTCTCTGTTTTGCAGTGTTCTTCTGAACCACTCCTGCATATCAGATGACATGAACAAGCCTTATGGCAAATCCCAAGCTATCCAGTGTGTACAGAAGTATCATTATCATGAAAGTCCTTGAACTTCTCTTTAGTACCATATCAACATCATGTACTTCATCAGAAATGAAAAAAATCCTGCTTTTACATGATTTCTTAGTAACCGTAATTCGATTCATGAGCAAAGATAAAAAAGTGGTAGATAGAACAGATTAAGAAGTTATGACAAAGCAGCAGGAATTTTTTAGTACTTAGTGGCACATGAACCAAAACACTGATTATTCTGATGGCTTCCTGCACACTGAAGTCTGGTGTATGAATTGTTAGAAATCATTTATGGATTTCTGATTCATTTCCATGCATGAGGCTCTTCACAAAGATGGAGGAGTTAGTTTTCTAAAGTGAAAGGAATTCTCCTGTCACTACTAGCACCATCTACCTGAAAGACAGGCTGTGGAAAGCCATTTCTCTACATTTTTAGCTACTGAGGTGACGTAAATTTTCTCATTTTCTTAACATTTTCATGATCTTGAACCCAGGTTGTTGCTCTGCAGAGATCCTTTGAAGACAGACAATAAACTCTTCACATTCACTTTCATGTGGTTTGGGACCTGTTCCAACCTCTATTTCAAAGTTTGTTTTGAAATAAGAACTTGCTCTGAGATAAAAAGAGAATCTGAAGTTCAATTAACTGTTGCCAGTTCTTACAATAGTTTTCATATGCTTGAACACAGACCAGTAAAAGAGTGAGTCCTCTTGTGACTGAAGTCACCTTTTGCTCCTCAAGGGGTCAAACAGAAAAAGTTCTTGCAAAAATCAGAGCACTGAGGCCTCCTCTCATCTCCAGCTGCTCCCCACTCAAGTGCTGACATGCCAGGACTGATCCATGTCACCCTGCTTTCCAAATTCCCTGGGCTGCAGCTGTAATTGGGTAAGTCCCTCCAACAGGCCTGAGCTGTTCCAATACCAACAGCAGTGGTGACAACCACAGAACAAAGCAGCACCTATTCCACACTGGAATGAAAGCTGGACAGAAAATGTGCTAAAACTGAGAAATACGCCTCCCTCTCCCTCAAGCTTCCATTCCATGTAGCAGGGAAAAGCCAAACTCCTGCAAGGTCTTACTGAAAGCTTTTTCCACTTTCTAGACTAAGCAAACAGATGTCAGAACAACTCTGTAGCATGGTGAGGGTGAGTTAGGAAGCAGGACACCATCCTGTAAATATCTCCAGTGCTGGAGAGAAGATTGAGTTATCTATAGATATTTCCATGGGTTTCCAATTTTTTTTCCCTGCAGCCTCCACTAAAACAAATTGTAACTGATTCCTACATTAAAAACTTTTAATTCAGCACACACCAACTTTAGCTTTCTGAACTGACAGACACACAGACTCTTGCTAACACAGACTCTGTTAGCAAAAAAATTGTAAAATAACTTCATTAAGAAAAAAAAATTTTAAAGGAGATTAATCGTACATTATAAAGATTTATTCTAGAACTCCAAATGTTTATTCACAAGTACAGCAGTTATTAGAAACCTGTTAACATAATGTTTGTCCGGTAATTTGGTAAATTATTTGGCTCTATTCCACTTCCCCAAAATGAACGTTTTGACCTGGCAGCAGGCAGATGTCCCAATGCAGTTTTGGTTGCATCATGGCCAGAATATATTTGTGAGTGGGCAGAAGTGTATGACACGTTTCAGATGGTTCTGACTCCACTCTTTTCCATACATATATGGAAAAAAGCCTTATGAAACGGTACCCATACGCTAAATATAATGCACTTGACTTTTCTCCATATTTCACAAATATATTGTAAGAGAAATCTGCCCTTTGACCAAACTCTGAGTATTTTTAACAAGATAAAGTTGCATGTTGTCATCACTGTAATGTGCCCTTAGAGCCAATGACTGAAAAGGATAAGTGGGAGACTGAAACAGTGAATAAGTCAGTGCCCCACTGGAATGAGCTGGAAAAAACAGTTTCCTGTCCTGAGGCCCCACCACAAGGTTTGGGCTAACAGGCCAATTTAAACCCATGTCATTCTCATCTGCTGCTGCAGGAACAGCAAATGAGGCTACAGACACAAACTGTGCTCTGGAATTTACTGAAAAATGTACTGTTCTACAACTGTTTTGTTTTGACAATCCTTATTAATTTACAACTTGCACAAAGATATTATTTCTTGTGTGGGAAAAGCCACTGTTACTAAAGCAGGACCTACAGACCTCAGACTTGCCCTTTAAAATCTGTATATTGGATCCCATAAATAGATAGAATCTTTATACCTTCATCTTATCATAAGAGCCCTATAAAGTCTACAGGTGATGAGTGAGGTGTTGGAAATCCAAACCTTTTAAATTGATGGGCCATCATTTTTTGACTGCTACAGAGAACTGAAGATCATAACAAAATTTCTACTGGCTCTAAATGAGGTTTCAAATCTGTATATATTAGATGTTCCTCTGGCAAAATACTTTGAATTAGTTCTTAAGGGAAAGCTTTTAAAGAGCTGGTGAATGAAAAAAAAAAAAAGAGATCAGTTTGAACAGTACAACAGGACAGAGAGAACAGAAGAACAGCCTGCCCAAGAGTGCAGCTTGAAACACTGCAGCCTTAGAACATCAAATTCAATGCTGTGTTCAATAAACCAAGCTCTTGAGTTAACAGAGGCATACAAGGTGAATTTTACCAAGATGTGAGGGAACAGCACAGTCTTAAAATCACACTCTTAAAGCTCACACTGAACTGAAGTCAGAACTGTGAAATAAAGTCTGACAGCAAGGAGGAAAGCTTTCTCCAGATTCTCATGACCATCTCTTTCTCTGTCTACTTGCACGTAAACACAAAGCTGAAGTGTTGCACCTCTGTAACTTTCAAAGAGGTCTGTAGGAAATTTAAGAAGTTGTTTAATTTCCATCAATTGTGGGACAGAGGTTTCATCCTATGGAACCTTACGGAGGATGCTGACTAAGTATCTTGCTAGTGGCAAGTGCAGAAAATGTGGGAGCCTCCGAGAGCCTGTCCCACTGTCACTCAGGGCTGACAGCTCCTTGTATTGATCAGGGGTGGCACCAAGAGCCTCATTCAGCTGCTGATGTGAAATCTGAGCCTCAGCCTTTCCAACGGGTGCTCCAACTCCAGCTGTTTGTGGGGTCACAGCACAAGCAAAGGTGCCTCTCAGAAATTACAGGGGAGAAGGAATATGGGTTTTTCTCTAAACTTTCCAACCATTTGCCAGCTTTCCACGGCCCAGGAAATGAGCAGCATCAGCTACCTGCTCACTGAAAAATCCTGAGAGCTGCCAGAGAGCAAGGCCCATCAAAGCCAACAGGAAACAAAGATTTTAAGCACCCTCAACATGTAAGTCCACAGTCTCATCACATGTAACTGCAGGGACACAGCTTATTTCTGACAGTGGAAAGTCCTATTCCTAACTGACCCACTTTTTGCCTGCTTTATGGGAGCACAAGTATTCTGACTGCCTTTCTTGCCAGCACTCCATGAAGGCAGGAAACCCAAACATGTTATTGTGGTGATAATCATTGACTCATTTACTCCACACACCTAAGATAAGCTTCAGTGCTAAATTAAAACAAACCACACATGGCAAGATATTAATGTTTGTTTAAGCACTGCCTGATAATGAACATGGCCTTGGTTTTTTTCCCTAATGAAAATAAAATGTACCTGAATTACCCTTTGTTAAATACCTTGCTGCTCAAGTGCAGTAATAAAATGTTCCCTTCCTGGTGAGTGCCACTGCAGTGCTTCAGGTGACCTCCACAACTTCTCAAAGCACCTGAGCTACAACATATGGTTCATCTGCTCTAATCAGGGTAAAATGGCACCTGCAAGAGCACAGCTTGCAGTGCAGGCAGCTTCCTGCCAGGTAATCTGGGTTACAACACAGTGTACCCAACTACTGTTTATACACCAATATTAATAATGAATTCTGCACTATTAGGTCTCTCCAGGGATTCAGCACAGAAATCTGAATGGGCTTTCATTTGTTTCCAACATTGTCTTGTCTGTTGGGCCTCCCACCCACAGGGTGACCACCAACAAATACAGATTTGCAAAAATAAATAAACCCCCTCCCATTAGAAATTAATTCACCAATTTATATGTACAGGCCCTTGTTCCATGTCCACTTAACTCAGTTAACTTAGGAGGCATCTTGGAACACTGATACCTACCACTAATTCTTCTTTCATTGACCCTTGAGTGTTGCCCTATTGCACAGAAATAAACTAAGGAGCAATAAGAGCTTTGCAAAAATCGAGTGAGCACAACTCATGTACATAAGACACAGAAGTTAGCAGCAGAGAGGAAACAAGAGGTCCCATAAAACTGGATTATCCAGTCTTGCAGTTCTACAGAACCAACAAAAGTTTTGCAACAATTTTTTTTTAAACAAGGAAAGTTCCTTGAGCAACACACTCTGATCAAGATCCTTTTCATTACCAAAGTGTATTCATTTATTTTTCAAAAAAACTCTTGCTACTTAGTAAGTGTGGCTGCAAAGCAATGCCAGTTGTGATACCCTTCTAGACTGGGACTAGGCAGGGTATGTTTGTGTCACTGGAATGACAAAGAGACCAGCAAGTTTTTCTTAGCCTACAGCAACACTAAATTTGGAAGCTGACAACCTGCTTTTAGGCAGGGCTGCTCAGGAAAAGGAGGGGTCTAAATTTAAACAGGAGATGGGAGAAAACCAAGATCCTTCTAGAAAATACCTGGCTTAGCCCCTTCTACTCTAAGAAGAGCTACAAAAGCCTTCTTTGCTCATTTAAACAGTTAACTTTTTATCTGATAGATCTGCTTTCAAATACAAATGGCTTCACAAAGAAGAACAACTGGTTGGTACTGCAGACACCAGATATGCACAATCCATTTCCCACCACTTCAGCTCACCTACTAAACTGACAGGTTTAAAAACAGAGGACAGAATGATGCAGTCACTGACTCCTTCCATTTGACCCTCTAATTTATTTTTAGAAGTGAAGGTGCTACTACCACCTCTGCCATACATAATCAAGAGTCCCACTAAACAAAATTCCATCAAATACTAAATTTTTCATCAAGACAGAACTAGCTCTGCTCAGTAATTAAAATTACAAAATCACTTTCAGTCACTGAACAATGTTAAATCCCTTTACACAAGTGCAGTTCTTTTATTTAAAAAACTGTGCTGTTCCTGAACATCTGTTATAGAAAAAATCCTGAGGTTTGCGTGATATGCACTGCACCAGAGAATGCAGGGTATTTCAGAGACAGAATCATGCAATCCCTTTGCCATCAGTTCCACAAGCTCACACATCTATTCTGTTCTATGCTTGCTTATATTGCACTCATTCCCATAAAACATGACACCTACCAGTTATACCACTACAGCTTAAATATCCAGGGGAAAAAAGAAAACAAACAAAACCCTCACAAACCCAAAAAAGCCTCACATAAACCTGGAAAACACCTACAAGTGAAATTATGAAGATGAACATGACTCTAGAAACACTGTAGTTTAATTCTGGAATGAGAACAAAATTATAAAAGAAAAGAAAATATTTTCCAGATCTTACAACAGTTGGAATTGCCAATTAATTTCACTGTTATTTCTGCTATTGAGTAGAGGGCATCAGGACACCTCCTGCTCACCTTCTTTTAAAGTCCACTTGATTGCTCCTGTCCTTTTGCTGACAGCATGCAAACTTCCATCCAGGGTTGAAACAAACAGCAGTGTTTCTGGCACAGTTACTGAGCTGGTGTTCTGGAAAAGAAAATCCCATATGATGAGTATGATTATTTATTGCAGAGTTTACTTAGAACTGTCAGACAGTACATGGCCTAGAACATCCCTTCTTTTAAATGCACAGACTGGACAATTTTCTTGCCCCATTGAATTCAGTGATTTTTGGTTTGCTTTAGTTTGCTGTTAACACTGTGGATCTCACTGTGCTAAGCTCCTCTAGAAACAGCCTGGGATATGCTTTAACTCCACCTCCCTTTTCAATTTGATATCAAAGTCTTCTTGCACTAGAGTTAGGAGAGACCAGAGACAGGGCTGATCTAGGAAAGGGCTGACAAAAAGACCATGCAGTAAGTTATGAAGAGTGAGGAAGTTCAGAACACCTCAGAGAACCCACAAGTCAATGCCAAACCCATTCTCCTCCCAGGTACACAGAACATACTCTGCCAGGTTCAGCCCCCTAGAAATGAAGTGAATCTGGATAAACAACTGAACAAAGACCAATATTCTACTGTGGCTGAGACAGATGGAACTGCAAGCATTGTCCTCTGGCTCTGAGAAAGGGCAAAATACCTAGGATAGATGCAGTTCAAAGGCTGGAGAAGATCCATACAGGTAAATCTCTTAAATGTGGTTTTATACCTCATGGCTCCCAATACTGTCTATCTGCAGTACAGAGTAATTAACACTTTTTAAGGAATATGATCCATAAGAATAATGTCTTCAATGACTTATTGTAAAAAACGATTACTGGTCATGTTAGAATCACTGCAAAGCAAAATACTTAATTGTCAAATTAAAATACAAGGAATAACTTTCTTTGAACAACTATACATTTTAGTGCAATCCAACTAAAGCATTACACTTGTAGGCAAAGCACAGAGCTAAAAGGAGAATATAACACAGTACTAACTAGCCAACTCTCAGGTTGCACCTATAAATATTGTACATGCTTTTTTCCAGCCATAATCAGTTGGAACACACAACTGTAAAACACAGAGTACATGAAAAAATGAAAGTACAAGTCAACAGTACACCAACCATAGATCAGAAATAATTGCTGGAAGGCCAGAAAAAAAAAGGGAGAAGTATCTTAACACATAAATACCTGACATTGTTAAATTATGAAGGCTGCTCAGCCATCTGCACTTAGATAAAATATTTACATCTGGGATTAAACTTTGCAGTGTTTGTTCACACAGGGACAGTGTACAGCAGTTCCTCTCACATTGCCCTATAAAAATGCACCTCAAGATGTTACTGGTCAGAACTGAACTCACAGTATCTTTCAAGCCTAACAACCTGACTGGGTGTAAGAGCAGAAGGGCTCTGTTGGAAAATTAGGAGATCTCCATCACCTGTATTATTACTTTTGTTAAACTATTGTAGCCACTGTATCAAAGTAATAATTAAAATTTTGTCCCCTGGGTCTTTCTGTAAACAAATTCTCCGAACATCTTAGGATGGTGTAGTTGATTAATCATCCTTAGTCCAGTCTTCCTTAAATCAGGATTTAACAAGCCAGACTCACTGATTCACCCACACTCCACTATCACAAACCTTCAGGGCTGAAAACCATCTGATTGTGAGGCTCAGTTTAGTAAACACAGTGAAACTGCACCTAGAGTGAAACAGTAAGTTGAGCAAGAAAATACAACTGTTAAAGACAGGAAATTAAAACTATTCATGTTCCTTTAAATAGCAGGTGGGAATTTGACACCTAGAATGTAAGACTGATGTTGAAGTTAGTTGCAACTAAAATACAACATACAGCAAATCCACCACATCGTCTGCATATACAGACTTAAGATTGTTTTTCTAGGCTACTTCTTATTCTCTGTACAAGTCCTATCTTTTACCTTCTTATCTCACAGAATCAGTATATTCTTCATAAACCATGTTCCCTTCCTGTCTTGTGATTAAGAAATAAATACATGTAACATTTTCACTAAAAATTTGCCTGTAAAATAACCACCATGAGTATGGTTGGGTATCACATATCAGGAATACACAGTGTATAGAATAGTACTTGTTGTAGATTGTAGATTTAACACTTTTATATTTAACATTTGAATATCTTATTTATTGGGGCATCAAGGATACAGAAATTAAGGAATTAAATGTGAGCTCTGAAGCTCTGATTAAAACATCGGTAACCAGTACAGTTTTCCAGATTATTGGCATTTTAGCAGGTTCCTAGGACTTGGGACCAAACAAAAAGTACAAACATGCAAAGGGTTCCTCTGCACACTGCATTCAGAGTAGGAAAACAGTTCTGTACTTCCCTCCAGTCACAAGCTGAACAACAGAGAAAGAAAACCATAGCTGAAGAGGTGCTCATGCAAGTTTCAGTGGAAAACCAAATGAAATCCTGACTGTTGCCTAGTTCTCAGAAAGTTCTCAGATACGACCAAGATGATGAAATCACAACAGCTTTTTCTAAGCTATTCAGTGTAGGACCCTTGGTGTGGGAGGGGAAAAGCACCACTTCCAGCTACCATCCCGTGGTGTCTGGCATGGTTAACGGCAGATCTGAACTTTCCTGGGATGGGAAGGACTTGTGGCATTCACAGGTACCATGCCAAGGAGTTTCACTGGGAGAGAAACCAGCACGGAGGCCCTGGGACTCCTCTGACAAGGAGATCCTGCCACATGCATGCATTGTTTCCCTGTTAAATACACAGCTTTTCTGATGTTCTCCCCCAAACCCCTTCCCCTCCCAGCTACCTCAGGTCTGTGTTTAAGTTTCACTTCTTCTGAAGGGCTTTCTTATATCCAGTTATCAAAGGCACATTGATGTGGTCACTGCAACCCTGTGTGTTAAAGATAGTATCTCCTTTGGGGAAAGACTGAATATAGGGCAGATTTCATTAGTTCTTCCCTTACTTCTAAATTTGTATTTGAACACAGATGAAATACATAAAAATGCCATTATTAATACATTCCATTCACTCATAATTTTCAAAGCACATGATATGCAGTTGACATTACCCAGCTCAGTAGCACACTGACCCTGCTGAAGCATTTCACCTAAATTTAAAACCCCCCCCCAACAACTGTAGATTTTGCTATGCAATATTGCTCATTTATTTTGTTCACTGTCTATAGGAGTCACTTGGAGAAGGCTAGGGAGTTAGTATAACAGTATGGAAATAAGGCTTTATTCTTTCAAATTGCATCAAGCAACAGATAGAAAATTGAACAGATTATTTAAATAATTACTTGTGTTTCCCCCAGACTGAGAAATTAAAAATACTTTCTCTTGGTTTTATTCATGACTTTTATCAGTGGCTAGAGACTGAAGTATCAAAGTTGCAAACATTGAATTGATTTTTTTTTTAACACAAAGCTTTGTAATTGATTAATGGATTAATTAAAGCCTGGGATTAGCACTGCAATCAAAAGCTACAAAAATTATAAAAATCTGTATGTACAAGACACACTTGTTTTCATTTTTTTGTAATGTATGTAAGAGCTTTCTCCATCACAAAAAGACATCATAATCTTAGTCCTGAGACAGACTCTATAATAACTGGTTACACAGATCCTGTCCTCCCTCCCTGCAAGGGTGAGGTCCCAACTGTTGTGATGCAATGCAAATTCTTAAGAGACTTTTATTTCATATTGCAATTTTATTTCTAGGAAGATACATCAACTAACTCCAAGAAAAATATGTCAGGACATGAAGCAACTAAGCAAAAAGAACTTTATTTAATGAACAAGGAAAATGAAACAGAAGGAAAACCTGGTTTGGTTCTTCTTTAATTTCATCTGAAATTGCAACATCTGTATTAACACATATGGAATGTGGAATTCAGTAAGAGCTTCTACTGCCTTGACAGTCTGTACTCATAACAATCTTCCACATCAACTGCAATGTAAGGTCAACAATACACAATATTTTGAAATTACTTGGGGACTGCTTTAGAATGAATTTTAATAATCTAATTCTAAAGACAAATTTTCAAGCTCTCATTGGATTCAAATTTGAAAAAAGTTTTAAAGCTGACTGCTAATAATCCATAACAGCCTAAAATTTGTGACTAAGCAGAAAACAGCATTTTTAAGCTAGAACAGAAATATACTAACTAATATTAAAAAAAATTAACTTTATAAATACTAGTTAAGTGTCCCATAAGAATCTTCCCCTCAGTCTAGATCTATCGTATTTTTACAGAAAATGTTTTAGAAATCCAAGTAACAAAACGACTCAAAACAATTGTGAAGGACCCAGCAGTCAAGTGAAGGTCAGTGAAAGCTGCAGAACAAGTTCTGGTGCATGTGGTGCAGTTCAGTGTCAAAGGCGATAACATCTTCTCTCACCCCAACAGCTCAAATTTTTCTAAGGGTTAGCAAAGCAATGCCTTAGTTTGTTTTATTGTGTTAGAAGAAAACAGATTCCCACAGCAATCATTTCTTCTATTTATTCATCTGCTTAAAACCACCATTTTTGAAACAAAGGTCACCATGTAGGCACAAATCCCACTGAGGTCAGTGGAAAAAGCACATAGAAAACCAGGCCACTGAGTTCCTTGAGTTTACAGCTCTGCAACCCAGAAATATGTTTTTCTGTGGAGGTGATACCACAAGAGGTTCTTCAAGTACGAATAAAGAACAGGAAAACACTTCCCAGTGACCCCGGATGGGTGGCAGCGTGTGCTGATTTCAAGAACTGGTACCGATTTCATAGAAATAACTGTGCACTCATGAGTAAACAAATCAGTGCCATGTCCTAGCAGGAAAATAATTTTGTCTTTTCTGAGTCTGAAGTAGGAATACATATGCACCAAACTTAATGTGTTGGGCTGATGAATGATAAAGGATGGATGGTTTGCTAACTATAACAGCCTTCTAATTTCTTTTATAATGCCTGGCTTACCAAACCAAAATGCTGACAAGATACAAATTATCTCTCAAGGAAAAAAAAACCCGATATTCCTCACTCCTACTTAGCCTCATACACATCAGGCTGTGCATTTGCATTTTACTCAAAAACTATTAAAAACCAACTTGAGCACTGACAGCACCAGACACTATCCTCACAATAACAACGGGCCTATACCATAATTGATGCTACTGGAACCACAGCTGGTAAACCAATAAGGAAAAGCAAAATATTTTTAGACGTTAGCACACATTGCAAGCACTTGGCATATTCATCACAGATAGCCTATGAATCATTACCCTGGTTTTGACAGCTATCTCATTACACTGCCAGGCTACGGGCTAAAACTCCCTGCGCAGAATAAAACCACGCCATGAAGAAAGTCTTTGTAAAATTCAGTAAATTACTGGGAGGAGTTTTCCAGTATAACTAATAATGAAGTTAAGATATGAAAGAGAGTTGACAAAAATATGTTTTATCTTCTTTAGAAAGCGAAATCAAATCTACAGATCTTTTAATCTAAAACTGAATTCTAACATATCTTTGTTAGCCATTTCTCATCACGCTGTAACCCAGTTCAGTGAGTTCTCATTCATACACCCATTCATCCTGCAATGGAAAAACTGAGCAGTACAGGAGGTCCACTCCAACTGTTCCCTGCCTGGACTCACCTTGGAGTGTTCTCTCCACCAGGAACTTCCAGCTGAGCTTTCACATTTGATTCTGTGTGTAAAACCCAAATGTACTTCAATACCCACAAGAACTCCAACAACCCAAATGACAGCAGAGTTATAAACACATGAATTTATACTCCAGGACAGCACTGTCCATGATAATTTAGGTGTGCAAGACAAATTTACATTTCTGTCCCCTACCAAAAAAACCTCTAAACCCTGTAATACTATTTTTTTTTAGCAACCAAAATCTGTAACTCAAATAAAGTGTGTTAATTAACTCAGTGTTTGAACATGTCCTCTGTAAACCTTCTGCTGTCTCACACGGATTTTCACACCTATCAGTTCCCGGGCCAAACAGCTCACACTGAGATAAAGAACACACCAGAAGAAACAACACCTGGCTGAGGCGGAGGTTTTTCCATGTCAGGTGCTGCCTACAGAATGTAACCCAGCACTGAAACCCGTCCCACCAGCTGCAGGAGGGAACAGACCCATGTTCCAAATGCCACTTTAATCCCAGGGAGGTTGGTGTTTTTCAGTTGCACTGACTCCACATTTACAGAACAGCAGATCACCACCACTACTCTTAAAAGAAATCTACAGAAAAAACAATCTGCAAAATCTTTAGGCAATCTCATGTGTTCAAGTTACCTCAACACCAAAATTGTATGCCAGTCTTTCTCATGGGAGTTTATTATTCAAGTGACACAAACAGTTTTAAATAAGCCTCCACAGTTAAATGGCTTATTCACAGGTGAGATGACTGGGACTAAGTTCACAGAAATGAAAACTAGTTCTGAAAAGCACCTCGAGTACAGAATAGATTTCAACTTGGAAGTCATGGTGAGGACCTACAGCTGGCAGAACAAAAAGACCAGGGTAAGAGCCGAGAAAAGAAACAGAAATGGAGAACCCAGACACTGATCTGAGGTGAGATGGCAGAGCAGGGAAACCAAGGGAAGAGGGAAATCTGTGAAAAAACGGACTGAATTCTGCCAGGGTATGAATCCAATTTTTTGTCACTATGCAAGTAAAATTATATAAAATTTAGTAATAACCTGTTGATTTTAAAAATATTTTATGTATTTAAAAATATTTCTTAATGTTCTTATTCAGGACTGTTTTTAAAACTCAGTGAGCTGCAAATCAGTATTTTCCTTGCAAAATCTAAAACCCAAACTTGTGAGCACCATGAAAAGCCCTCAGTCCAGCCTTACAGTCCAGTCTAAGACAAACACATTAGGACTCTACAATAAAGATTGTAAAGTAATTTTTGTTGACAGCCTGCATTTAATTTTTCCAGTTTCCTAATGAAATAACAAGATTAGGTATGTTAACAGCTTAACTGCTAATGTGTTTACTTTACTTCTAAAGAAGGGGAGTGGAGCTATTATATCCCAGGTAAAAAACAAAGCTTTTAGCTTTGCTTAACCTGAACTAGAACCCAATATATTTACAGGCGCTTTTTCAGGTAACAATGAACAATCCATCAAAGCACATAACCTAAAGCTTTCTTGTGCTACACTTGACTATAATGGAAACAGTGAATGCCAGATGGCCTTTTCATTGTTTCCTGATCTGGAGAACCTGCTAACAAGTGCTAACTTTCAGAAGTGAATTTTTGAAGTTAGCTATCCATCTCAGTACACACACAGCAGACAGCACCCACTGTGAAGTACACTCTTTAAAATTATTACCTCAGTAAAAATAATCTGCTCAGCATTCCATCTGCTTTGCACCAGTTTCCCTATTCCATGCACTTTTACTGCTCCACCTATTGCAATACCTTACAACCAACGCGGTTATTTCTTAAGAGGTTTTGTAGGGCAGTGACTCGTGCACTTTGTCTTCCACCTTTGAATTTAAAACTATGGGTCTGGATCCCAATCAACCACATGTACATTAATGCACATTGCTGCATTTGCTCTGGGAACAGAATAATCAAAATGCCACGACAGTATAGAGGATATGTAACCAGTCACATGTATTTGGTAATCAATATAATATATATACGATGTGTGGGGTTTTTTCTAGAAAATAAACAAACCCTCTTAGTTATTAAGGGACAGAGCAGACCTTCTACCATGTCTCACTGCTTCCCGACCCATCTACATAGTTTGAGTTTACAAAAGTTTCTTTGTACTACTGTTCCAAAAGTTTCCCTATGCTACTTTTTACAGCTGCCTCGTCGGAAATGAAGTGTATTTTTATATTGCGAGGATTGTGATATACACGTCCAGGTTACATGCCAGGTGGGGCACAGCTGCAGGTACACGGCTGTAGGGCTGGGACAGACTGCGGGGCTGAGCCCCTCGCCTGCGCACACAGGGACACACGGCGTTAGCGACAGCGGACCGGAGATGTGTTGGCTCTGCGGACACCGCCGGGCTGCGGGCACCCCCGGCAAACCTTCGCTAACCCCGGCGGAAGCCCCCCCGCCTCCCCTCCCGCGGCCCTCCCCGTGCCCCTGCTGCCCCTGCCCTTCCCCGGCCCAGCGGGCCCGGCCTTACCGCGAGCCTCGGCGGGAGCAGCAGCAGCGCGGCCAGGCTGAGGAGGAGGCGGCGGAGCGGCTCCATGGCTGCACCGCGGGGCCGCTCCCCCCGCACGGCGCTGCCTCCGGAGCGGCGCGTCCGGCGCTCCCCGCGGCGGGCGGGGCGGGCTCAGGAACCGCCCGGCCGGGACACGTACGTCACCCGCGGGCGGACGGGCCGCGCCGGGGACCGCGCTCAGGGACAGCCCGGGCAGCCACCGGAGGCCCGGGAGCGGCCACAGACGTTCCGCGGCTTCGCGGTGCTGCCGGAGCCTCCCCGTTCCTGTGAGCCCCGAGCGACCCGCTCCCGGGCTTGGCTGGCAGCCCCATGGGGAACCGCGGGGTGCGGTGGCAGCTGGCAACTGCTGCTTTGTTTTTATTAAAAAATACCTAAATCCAGGCAGTCGCCTCCCTCCCCCAGCACCACCCTGCTCGGAATAATTGGGTGGTCAGGCTTTGGAAGGGGTTGCCCAAGGGAGGTGATGGAGGCACCATACCTGGAGGTGTTTGAGGCATCAGGATCTGGCACTGAGGGATATTTAATGGTTTGGGGGCTACAGTGGCAGTGCTGGGTGGAAGGTTGGACTTGATGATCTTAAAGGTTTCTTCTAGCCTTGATGATTCTGTGATTCTTGTTTTCCTACTGATTCTGTATTTTCAGAACAGACCATGCCAAATGTATTTGGCATAGCTGCTGCCTTTGACAGACACAGTTAATCCTGTGCCTTGCAAGGCCTTAAATAAATGCAAAAAAAAGCGCCCCAACGTGCCCCTTTGAAGCAAAAAACAGGCCCAGGCTTCTCTGAACAGATAAAAATAAACACAAAAAGTATTGAATGAAATGGGAGAAGCTTTAAACAGAAGAGAGTAAATTTAGAGTGCCTGGCAAAGGCCCAGTGTTCAGCCACCTATTTATATAACAAAGCCACTTTGTCCTTGTACATATTGTTTGCTTTTTACCGGTGATATCACTAATGGAGCTGCAGGGCACACGGAGTTCTAGGCATGCCATATGTACACACGAGCTCCCACAGTGAGCTTGCCTTTGATGGTGGGCAGGAGATGCAAGAATCACACAGAATCACAGAATATCCTGCCCTGGAAGGGACTGAGGATCATCGAGTTCAGCTCCTGCACAGGACACCCCAACAATCATATCCAGTGCCTCAGAGCCTTGTCCAAATGATGACCTGACCTGTAAGTCTGAATACATAAAAATATGCTGGAGCTACAAACCACACTGTGATTCCAGTTCTCTGATGCATTTCTTTAAGGTGGCCTTGACTTTTAAGAATTTGTGCCATGTGAGAACAAGCAAACCCCTAAACACATTGTGTGTGCCGTGGCAGCAGCACCCTGCTACATTAGAGCAGGAATTTATCAGTTGCTGTATAAACGCTGTAGTGTGCCAGATCCAAACTGGAGTTATTTCACACGAGTGTGTCCCACGGTCTCACAGGAGATTTAAAAAAACCAAATTTTTTGAATTTGTTGAATTTTCTGAAACTGGCTGAGGTAGGAGGGGGGCCGAGTGTTGGTGAGCACCCTCAACTCCCAGTTGCCCCCCTCAGGAACGACCTCAGCACCCGCTCAACCGCGGCAGATCTGACCGGGGCCTCAGCTTTAATATTTTTAATACTGAGCCCTATTTCTTCACAGCAACAAAGCGCTAGAGCAAACTAGAAAGAGAAGAGTACTACTGTTCTGAAAAGGTGACAAGCTGCCTCACACGGCGACACGAAACCACCAAGCACCCTCAGACCCCCAGCTTGACCTCTCTGCTCCGCCCAGCCCCGCCCCGCCCGCTGCCCTCACACGGCCCCGCCCTCTGCCCTCACACGGCCCCGCCCACCCTCGCGCGCAGCAGCACACGGCTCAGCACGTGCCCCCGCATCCCAATTCTATTGGGCGAGACGAGGAAGGCGGGGCTTGCCTCTCTATAAAAAGGAGCGCGGCGGATTCTGGGTCCTCTTTCCGGCGAGCCTCGTGAGGTGAGCAGCGCGGGGCAGTGGAGCGGGGCGGGCGGTGAGGCCGGGCCGCGGTGATGTCTCTTGACACGTGTTAGACTGCTGACATTCGTGAAGCAAAACTACTGCTGAGCGCCCCGGCTGCGTCTACCCTGCGGGGCGGCCGGGCTCTACCGCATCAATAACGCCCCCTTTTCTCTCGGTGTTTTGCAGGGCCCGTGCGGCGAGCGGCGGCCGGGAGCGGCGGTAAATAAAGCTTTTGTCACCCAGAACGCGTCCGGCTCTTCATTCCGTGCGTGCCGCACTGCCTTTGACCCGGCGGGGCCCGCCTGGCGCCGCCGGCCAAGCAGCGGTGCTACAGCGAAGCGCTTGTTCATAACTGGCGCTGCTCGGCTCCACCCGGGCGGCGCTTTTAAAAACAAGTGACATTTGTGTGCGAGTGGGTGTCACCGGGTCACCGAGTGGGGACACGGCGGCGGGGTCCAGCAGATGCTGGTGCCTGCTCCTCCGGCGAGGGGAGCTCGTTCCGGCTCCCGGGAGGGCGGTGCCAGGGCCGAAGCAGGGCCGGGTCACTCAATGCGGTGCAGTGCCACCGAACCCAGCCGATGCTGTAGTAGCCCTTCAGCAGTTCAGGGTTAAGTTGTAGAAAGGAGTTAAGAAAAAAAAATTAAAGTCCTGGGAGTGTTGGCCTAGATGTTGGAGGAGTAGGGCAGTTGGGTGAACCAGCTTGGAGGCAGGAGAAATGGATCCGGGGCTTGGTGTCATCATGAACCTGATGCAGAACAGCTTCAGAGGCTGCCGTGACTAAGCTGCAGTTTCTTAAAGGGACACTTGAAGGGTTTTTATACGTGTTAATACTGGGAAGTACAGCATTTTCTGTCAATACAAAAGATTACCGTACAGGAATAGGGTGGAGTCTAGGCAGACTGTAGGGGCTCATTCCTGAAAGCGGCAGAAGTGTGTGTGTGACTGTTCTGTAACTGCTGGTGATCGTTTCACAGTTTAGCAGATGAGCAAACATGTTCTTTAAACATACTCCTCGTATGAATACCAGCTGCTGTGGTGAACCTTAGTTTCAAGACAGTAAAATTGAATTTAGGTTTTCTTTCTAGAGCTCAGCTCTGGTTAAACCTGAAACTTGTCCATGTATATAAAAGTCTGCAAAGCACAAGGCACACTCACATTAGGAAACTGCCTTTCCAATGAAGTTTTAAAAACAACTTGCACTAGGTAGTGGCTAAATGCTATAGAAATAAAATTTACTGAATTGTTTGACATGGGATAAATTTATTTAATAAAACAAAGCAAGCAGATTGTAGTTACCCACAGTTTATGAAGTGCAGTATGACAATCTTGTGTAATAAGTCTAAATCTGTTTACACATTAGTGCATCTAGTCCTCTGACTTTAGTTATTGCACATAGAAATTAACTCATATAAAAGACCTGCGTACAAGACATGCAGACTTCATGAAAGGCAAATAATGCCTACAAAATCAACAAACCCCAGAATATACACAGCCTGGAATGGTCAAGGAGGAGTTCAGGTAACAAATATAACTACTAATATTTCAATTAAAGGTAACCAAAATAGGTGTTCAAATATAGAATTAATTTTAAATATATTAAATGCTTTTGTTTCAGGCAAGGTGCTGTTTAAAAAACCTTCAATATAATAGCTTCATTTAGAGATGGTAAATCATCAAGTTATACATGGAAATTTTGATTTACATCAAATATGACAACACAATGTACAAAAAATTTCTTAAAAAATTACTTGGGGGGAAAAAAAAAGAAGAAAATCATGTTCTAAAAGGAGAGCCAAAACTCACCTTCTTTGTAAACGAAAACATTTTCTGACATCCATGAACAGTTGGCAATACTGAGTATCAAAAAAACATTATGTGTTAAGAAGTGGATATGTAGTGTTCAAACCTAGAATTCACTGCATACATTTAGCCTTGATTAATTACACCTGACAAATAAAAAGGCAGTTCCCCCTTCCCCTTTAGTTTTGGCCACTAATTAGCAGAAAGAATCTTTAATCATGATCAGCTCAAACAACTGCAATGCTTGAATTCCTATGCCAAAAAGTCCAAGAAACCTATGGAGGTCAAAATCTATCAGGCACAGCTGCTTCCACAAGCACTAGGTGCTGTCATGTCTGGGGCTGTAACAGGATCTGGGCCCATGCTCTGGGTGTAAACACAGTTCAATGGAAAAGACTCACCACAACAAACTCCTGTCAGAAAGAACTGGGGGGTTTCATCACAGCAAGAGGCTCTGTGCACAGTTAGGTCACTACTGGAGATGTGCAGTGTTGACACTCAGTGTGTTTGCTCCTGTCTCTAAACATTCAGAATTAATCAGGAACTAAGGTGATTGTACCTCACTATAAGGTGGCTTGCTATGGTTTGGTCTCATGGCTATACTCATTTTTTTTCCTCATTTACAAAAATCTGACAGTCCCACCTTCACTGATAGTTGTGTGTTTTATGGCTAACTGCTTCCCCAAAAAAGCATAAGTTCTGTATGAAAAAGGTAATGTGTATAGAGCACATTGAATCACAATATTACCTATACATCCAATTTACATTCTTTTATCCTGAAAGCATTTCATATTTCGATTGCTTGACACAAGCTATTGACTGCAGAAGTGAAAGAACATAAAACAGTTCATTCTACACCTCCAACTGCCTGAGAAAGAAAAATATTCTTCCAGTTTTATAAATTCATTCCTTATTTAGGATTTTTTCTATTTGGCACGCAGTTCCTTTGCTGCCAAACAACTTTTCAATGCTTTAATGCACATTAACATAGCATGAAAACAAGCTGAACAAAAGGTGCATCAACAAGCTCCTTGATCTGTTACATTTGAGTTCCTCCTCCCTCCACACAAAGAACAGGTCACCTCAGCCTCCCAGTTAAAATCCTGATGGCAGCCAGTACAAAAATAAATCAACTTAATGGAATGGAACTTCATGTAGCTGAAGTACACAGGAACAATAACCAGGCAAGTGAGCACACAGGAACGGGGATAGGCAGTCCTTGGGAGGGGGAGAGTGGCACAAGTTAAGGACGAGAACTACAGCACAGTTTATAAAACCATGAGAGTAACTTTTATAATACTGTAAACTGCAAGAGTCTTCACATGTCATGGTTGATCAGAGGCCTCCGTGCTCAGATCTTGAAAAGGGCACGTGGAGGAGCGGGGGTCCATGGCTGAGTGCATTAAGGGAATATAGATATCATCCATGTTTGGCATGACAAAGATTTTCTGGGAAAAAGATGCAATGAAATGAAGTTACATTACACATGTCACTTGAAACCTTAGTTTTCCAATTTTAGTTTAAAAAATGCAACACATTTACAGAGAAAAGGTTCTCAAGCTCCACATTGTTTGAGTCAGTGCAGTGCCCATTAAGTGAAACCATTTTGTTGTGTTACAGTTGTAAATGAAACTCAGAAATATTACTAACTCTGCATATTTAATTCAATTAAAATGGCACTACAGAAAACATCACCCTAATTGCTTTCTCAGCTCTTAACCTATCTATATACTTTCAAAATGCACTTTTAGTAAGATAACTGATTTTGATTGCTGGTTGATGGTATAGATTGGGGTCCAGAATCAAGCTGGTCACTATTCCTATCCTACATGTATTTGGAGGGAGCTTCTTCCTTTTTGCACTATGGTCAACATGAATTTTTAAAAATTACTTCAAAGGAAGTAGTAAGAGGAAGTAGTGCCTTATCTGTTCTTAATTTCAGGCAACAGTTTGGTGCCCTATCATCTAAGAACATGCAGGATCATGTTTTTATTTGACTGCTATAAATTTTACCATGGTACCTATTTCAAAGAAATGTCTTTTCCATCTCTAAAACAAATTTCCACCCAGGTCTACACATAAGTCTTGAGACCATCCCAGCAGTCAGTTAGTTTCAGCTGAGTTCTCAACATCCATCCCACTGGCCAGAAGCAGTGCAGGACATGACAAGTTATAAATTAAATAGGGGACATGTGACAATTAAACACCCCACCCCTTTAATTGACCAAAACAATCATCAATGAAAGGAGAGTGTAAAGGAAACACACCTGGAACTCCTGTTCCAGTTTCCTTGCTATCCAGTCTGTTATATGAACCAGAGTCACTTCTCTCTCACCGAGTTTTGGCCGTGCTTTTAACTCCAGGTAGGGAGGCCTTCGGAAGCCGTACCTTGGGAGAGAACACAGAGCAGGATTTATTGCAGACACCCCAACAAAATAAGTACTTAAACCTGTAACAATTTGCTTTTAATAGCACCTCCTACTTCAGTTACAATTAATTTGTACTGCACCTTGCCCAGAACCCACTTGAGCCAGGCTTTACCTTTTTCTTAGCTGCAAGCCCTCGTGTAGCACACCTGAAACGTTGCCCAGCTCTGCTTTGAGCTCCTCTTACCATATTCTGTCAGTGGGTGGAGGTGGAATGTTAATCACTAGTGTTCCTCTGCACTCCTGTACTTCAACTGTTAGCAGCAATGGAGTATTGGAGACCTCTTCAATTTTTTTCTTAATAAACTCAGTCTCTGTTGCTTTCTGAAAGTATTTTGACTTCGTAATTTTATCCACGATTCTCATGATTTTACTTGTCCGATATCCTCCAACATACCTTTAGATAGAGAACAGAAAAAGGACATCAAGATAGTTTTCTTAAACCTATTTGCTAAGACAGACATGGATTTTCTATTAAATGATTAAAGTTTTTGATATAAAAATTCTCAACAAATATGTGGCCAAGCAGTACATCCTAGGGCCTGCAGCTGTATTCTGTCAGCTACGAGTGTCTGGCAGAAACTCTGTTCATTCTGAACAGCCCTTCCCAGATGGCACTGGAAACACAACATTTTTTCAAACTGCAAATACACTTAGATCATTAATGCCAGCAAGCTGGCATGAGAAGTGACAACTTGCCTACTAGCATTCCAAAAAAACTGTCGAGACACTGATGCACCAAGGTGTGCACAAATCATCAGCACAGAAGGCCCAACCATTGTGTCTAATTATTTAAGTGTGTGTGCTGAACAAAAATGTTTTGATTTTAAGGTACTGTAGCATTTATAAGGATGCTGAAAAAGAAGAGGAAAACAGTTTTGGCAGTGCGTGGAATGACACTCCAAAAATGGTTAATTATGTCTGCAGAAAGTGGGCTTTTCCTGGCAATTGTGTCAGACAGCATTCCTAGCTTTTGAAAAAGATGCTTTAAGGGCTGAGTATGTCTTTTCTTACCCCTTTCTCATGTTGGAAATATACACTCCAAAAATAGCACATTTGGTATTTTCCACACTATATCATGTCTAATTGTGGCTCTTGGTGTTACGTAGCAGAGATAACCTTCTTAAGGAAATGACATTTTCCTATCCAGGGAAAAAATAAAATTATTCTTACAAAAACTTTTACAGTTTTGTCCTTGGCACAACATAAGACAAAAAACTGTTCAGCTGATATAAAAAGGGAAAATAAATTTTGACTTTGGGATTTTATACTAGCTGTATTTTCACCCAGAGAAAGAATTTATTCTCTCATCAAATTCTATAGTGGTAGTAATGCAGATTTTTAATAGGTGTAAGAAATTTTTTTCAGTATTTTACATTAAGATTCTTCATTCTCCCTATTTGTCCTCTTGATAAAGAGTTCTTTATATGATCTATGAATTTCAAGAAGATATTAAATACATCAATTGCAGTAATTCAAACAACTCTTCACACAATTTTCAAAAGTGTTCAGGAATAAAATACTAAAATTCTCTGGAACATTTTGAATAAGTCATGAGTCTGCTGGTATATTCACTGTAAAAATCACTTAGTTATGTTCAGACATAGAAAACATTGTGATTGTCTCAGACATTCTGGGCTCGGACATTCAGCTTTCTCATTGCATGGCATAATTGCAATCAGATACAGAAAATCAGAGCCACAGCCAAAACAAGGAATGATGTGGCATCACTGATGTTGGGAAATTTCCTTTGAAATCCATGCACAGCATCAGAGGGCAGTATTGCACAGCCCAGACACACAAAGTCCTCAAGGGAAAAAAAAAAAAAAAAACAACACAAAACTGAGCAAGAAAAACAGGCTTGAGTAACAGTTGTTTTCTTAAAGAAAATGGAATGCTGGAAATAAGGGATCAGCAGGATCAGCATAGGGGTAATACTGCATAGAGAGGGTTTCAAGTTTTCACATAAAATCCTCTTCTTGGCTCTGCTACCAGGTAGGACCTGGGAAGGTCCCCAGAGCTTCTCTGGCCTCCCAGCAATCCAGTAGAGAAGGGACTGGGAGGTGCCCAGGGCAGCTGGGAGAAGTCCCTGCAGGGCTGGGGTGAACAGGGCTCCACTGCTGCTCTCTGCCCTGGAAATGGGCAACTGGGGCTGCTTCATTGCTTGGACAGACTCACTCTGCCATTCTGGGGGACAAAAAGCATCACAGCAGCAGCTATCAGGTGGGGGGGGAGGGAAGGATTAACAAACAGCTCACCCTTCTGCTCCTGGGGTCACCTGCTTCTCTCCTGCCAGCTCAGGAGCATCATCTTCCTCCGAAGAGCCAGCGCTGGAGGATTCCTCATCACTGTCTGCAAGACAATACGCCCTTGGCCTGAAACTGAAACAATGCAATTTCCAGGTCAAATGTAATATCCTTCAATAGCTATTCATCCTGTACAGCTTTGGCTGACATCACAGGTTTCTGAACTGTCCTCTCCCCTCTTTTATAAATGTTATCTAAAAGAACAAAACCAAAACCACTCTGGAGCCAGTCTGGCAGAAACAGCTTTCAAAACAGAAATCTGTTTTCCCCAGTGGAACATAATCCTTCATGAAAGAGGCTGGCACAGGGGTAGCTATTCTACATATTCAAATCAAATGTGAAGATTATTCAAAATATATTTGGAAACATCTCTGTTGCTGCTCATGGTTTTCCATGAGTTGAGCAGAATTAGGGTTGGAGAAATGATTTTGTTTGAATGTCGTGGGGAAAAAAGTGAAGTTATAAACAAGTGTTGCCCTTTGGGTACAAAATACCACACAGTAGTGACTAATTCCTAGACTTGAACTGTGGAAGATTTTACGTACACAATCACAAGAAAAATTTCAAATCTTTTAAACGGATTTAAATGAGACAGAAGGATATAGTGGATACACTTCAGAATTAACAGATCTTTACTGAATGCAAGAGCTTGTAACAGTTACACAACACAGGCTTCAAAAGCATATGGCTTTAGCCCTAGGGACTATACCCAGGAATATAATACTCTACAGCATGTTCAGAATACACTTTATAGCTGTGTCTTTCTTTTTGTGTGTGTGTGTTCTTGGAAATGTATTTGAAGCATTAATAACCCCAGACAGGGCATGGACTGAGGCCACTGCCTGTTATTCTGTACACAGGACAGACTGGTAGTTGCTGCATGAAGTCCTAACGTGAAGGGACAGCTCAGGTGCAGCTCCCAGTGCACAAGACTCCTTCCCCACTGGAGCAGTAATCTCAGCACCTGTCCACACTGAAGCGTTTCCTACCCAGGCTATAGAATCAGAATTGCAAACCTCTTCCTATCCAGAGCAGCATTCTGTACCTGCAGAGTGGAGGAGCAAACCAAACTGAGCCATCTCCCTGAGGACGTGAGGGTGGTGGGTGGTGCCTGTCACTGGCCCAAATAGCAATGCTGGAGCTGTTCCTAACAGAAATTCAAGTTTTTAGGTCAGATTCAAACTGCACATTTTCCACCAGGGTGTGACCTCACTTCTCTTTCCTGTGCACGTTTTAGCATCCAGCTCAAAGCATGCTCAGGGCATTCTCAGGTCTTTCAAAGGTGCCCCCTTCTTAAAAGAAGGTGTTTTATATCCTAGTTGAAGGGGTCCTCTGAAGTGCCTCACAAGCACCAAGTGGCTCAGACCACAGGATTTCCTCAAATTAAACAAAGCAACAATAAATAAGCTTGAGTGAGATTTCAGGGGAGCTCTGTATACAATGGACCATTTATGTGACACAAACATTGGCAGAAAAAATTACTTTGGAGCTACTGTATTGTTTCTGTAAAGACTGCACAATATTTTGTGAATTGCCATTTGTCAGTTTGTTTTTATGTGGTTCAACAAAGCCAAAAGGACTGATGGGTTAAGAAGCTGCAGTAGGCAGCCAAGGCAGGCCAAACCTGCCTGCTTTGGCCTCATCTCCTGTTTAGCAGAATCTGTAATGTATTATTTTTATAAAATTGGCAATTAAATAGTTCCCTATCCATTCTGAGAGCAGCATTTTCCTGAGAGAGCATGCAAGACAGCATTGCCAGACTGTCTCTCAGCAGACTTCACTTTTATTTCAAACAGCAAGTGCAACAGTGACCCATTTGTCTTGTTTTACACTGACAACAGCCACAGACAGTTAAACCTCAGAGCTGTTTCCCCCCCTCTCCTCCCTCTGGATGAGTAGGTGCCTTTCTCCACCACTTTGTGGTTACTGCATCTCAAGAGATGGTTTGTTCTGAGCTTGTAAGGGCCAGAAATGAGCTCAGCAACCAACACACATCACTTACTGACAACATGACCATGGATGCAAACACATGCAGAGTAATTTGACTTGTCACAGCAATTGTCAACTGATAATTAAAAAAAGCCAGTAGAATTCAAATTAACTAACACACTGGAAGGCACAGATGAGAATCAAACTGTTCTATAGTCCTTCATTTATTCAATACCCATTTTGTTTAAGGGAAGAAAACCAAACAAGCAATGAAAGAACCCTCATCCAAACTAGAATATATCTGACTGCTCTTTATGTAAAGCTGCTACCTGGCCCTGAGCTTTGCAACATCCCAGCCCTGTGCAGGGAGCAATGCAGTTAATGCTGATACCTTCAAGTAACTGGTTGCTTGGCTACAGGCACTTAAATCTGCCTTGCTGGGGGCCTATTGCTCAGCCAGCAGCAACCTGATTTTTATATATGAATCACAGTATTCACTCATTATTTCTGAGGCTGTTCCTGCACTGAACAGATATGAAAATACACAAAGAAAATCCTGAAGGGGTGGAGAAGAAAAGCAAGAATTTGATTTGTATAGACATTTCCTCCTCTATCCCCCATTTTTTGGACCAGCAGGATCAAAGGGATTTTGAAAAATTCACACCTACCAGTTATAGTGATGTAAATTCAGAAATACTTATTTCAAGCAGTGACAAGAATCTAGGTCGATTTAAAACCTTCTGAATTTCTACCAGTGTATGAGATCATTCAGCCATTAGTTTTTTTCACATTTATTTTCTTGTCATGACTGCACTGAAATATAATGCTGCTCTAAGTATTACTTCAAGATACCTGAGAATAAATGGTCAGAGCTAGGACATGAGTATACAAAGCATCAAGTATCTTAACTGTGCAATACCACACCGTTTTTCTCATTGCTAAACAAATGGCCAGATTTAGAGACTATTTTCTTGATTTGGAGGCAGTGGTTGTACATTAAATCAGGGACCACCTACTGCCCAGGGCCTGCAGATCTCTTAAGTACAAAGAGAACACAGCACAAAAAAAATGGACCTCAGAGCTGGGAGTGGATCCATCCAGGGATGGATATTTGATAGGTGCCACTCACTAGATTAATACAAGTGGACAGATGGATGACATTCAAACCTCACCAAAATGAAAGGGAAAGCACAAATATAAAGGAGGTAAGTTACTGTATGGTGTCTGCTAATTTGTTCATCTACATAAGGCATTTTGCTTAGGCATAGCAGGCAAACAGAAGATGGCTATGAGGATAAATAGAGACTAAAGCAGGGATGTGATTACTCCCACGATGCAATAAAGCTTTTGAAAAAGTCTTTACATAACAATTAGAGCTTGTTTGCCTTCCACATTGTTTACTACTCCATGGTTTCCAGCTGCAGCAACCTGTCTACCTCTATTTCTGCATGTGTGTATCTCCTGTACTTGAGTTTTATCTGACTAAGCCCCAAATCAAGCATAAGACAAAACTAAAATGTTTAGTCACTGGACATTTTAAAACCCTATATATATATATATATATATATAATAATAATTCTACCACAGAAGCCTTTTATTAAAATTATTATCAACAGTGTAACCAAACAATGAAGCTGCACAGAAAAGCCATGCTCCACACCCACTTGCATGAAACATCCCCAAAACTCCTTTCAATCTACTGCAAAGCCAAACAGACAAGGAATTCCCAGTTTTCCCAATGAGAGCACCATTGCCATCCCTTACCCTTCCCTGCCGATCTCGCCAACCTTAAACGCCTCCCCGAGCGGCTCTTTACCAAGTTTGGTCAAGTTCATCTTGGTCTCCAGAGTCATTAGAAAAGATCCATTGTAGGACATTTCCAAATCAACCCATAGTCCTAAAATAAACAACAGGAAAGATGTCACTCCAAGAGCAATTACAAAGCAAGCTTTCTGATCACATTAAGCTCATGGAACAAAGCCAGATATAAATCCAATCCACACTGAAAGAGAGCAGTGAGTACAGCTAATGGTCTAAAAAAAAAAATACTGCGATTTACACACACCTAAACTGCCTAAGAGATGTGAAATGAGATAAAGGAAATAGAATACCATCAGGGATTCACTTCAAAACTATTTACAGCATTGCTCCAAGCCAAGCAGTAATGGGGACACTCCTCTACATCACTGATGCTGTCCAAATGAAGCACAACTTGAAATCCCAGAGCAATATTGCCAGTGGTGTATTGAAGATCTTTGACAAGATTCTCTCAGTAACTGAGCTACAGGCATTCTTTCATGATTCCATGTAAACAGGGTCATTAGCCAATTCTAGATGTGCAATATTAAATGAAATCCTATTGTCTGTGCCAACTATTTGCTTTCTGCAATCTCCAAAAGAACTGTCCTAGGAATACCTTAAGATCAGCTCAAGCCTTTTAAGTGACACCCTGCACCAAAGCTGTAGGTATTTGTCATCCAGAGGTTAGAAAACAGATGCCACTAAGCACAGACTATATACATCTTCCTCTTCCAGATATTGCAGTGGCACAAAACATTCCCTCACCAGTACCTGGCACATCAACCACTGACTCATTCCACTTTTGTTTACTTATTTGGAAGCAATTAATGGTGAATAAAACTGAAACCACGACAAATGGTAACTACTCTTTGTGTTTTATTGTTCTAGAAAAGTCATACTTTATCAGTTAAAGAACTACTGTTTTCTTTTCTGCAAAAACATATCCTTATCATAATCCCACTTGTGCTAACAGAAACACAGGCAGCTCCCAAAGACCTGGTCACTGGCACCCTGTGAGGTTACATACTTGGAAGCAGGATGAAGGCAAGATGGTGCTTTACTAATCCAAATAACTCTTTTGCATCACATTTTTTCTAGCACTGTTCTAAAAACCAAATACAAGAACTCCAACACAAGTTTATAAGGATTTTTTTCTATTTACTGTAGAGGAGTATCAGTAAGATCATAAAAAACATGAAAACAGCTTAACAGGCTTTCTGGATAATCAGTGAGTCAGGAGAACTCAATCATCAATATCATTTTAACAGGAGATCAACTTAAGCAAAGGATGCCATCACTGAGAGGGAAAATTCCTTCTGACCAGAAAAATGTTTGCACACTTTTTCCAGAGGGAAAAGGAGAGGGAGAGAAGAATTGGGCAGATAATACAATTTATTCCATTTTCTGGTTTTCTAGCCTTGACAGAATTACAGTAAGAACCACAGCATATGCTGTCACCCAAGCAGGACTGTATTAACAGAAACAAGATTTTTTTCCTAACACTGTCTGTTAACAAATTTAGTTAATTAGAGAAGGCATATAATAAAAGAAGTATTTTCTTTGTAATCAACCACTGGTAAAAAAAAAGTATAGATGAAACAAAGCACATCACAATTAGTAACTGCACTTTAAAGCCTCACAAAAGGCTACATCAAATGATTGCCTCAAACTAAAAAACCCCAAAAACTTCGAAGCATTCATTCTGGATGCTGCCCTGAAACTAAACTGGCTTTTTCCCCACATTTCCCAATAAACCAAGTTGTTTACCCTTAGGCCAACTTACCAAGAAATACATTTATTCTTATGAAAACAAGTATTTCCAATTATCATCCCCTTGTTTATGTCCTTTTAAGTATAATAAGAGAACAAGTTATTCAAGTAATTACTCACTGCAGGCTCTTAAAAACCCTAAGAGTTCACATGTCATTGAACAGTATGGAAGAAGTTAAAAGGATTAGAAATCCTACCATAAATGTTTGCTTGTCACAGTTTAACTGAACAAGAAACTAAAGGAACTAATTGATCTCATTGCTGTTTCAGGAATTAATTGAAGCCAAGTGTTCAGTGGTTCCTAAATCCCATCTCATGACTAGAACTACAGCCCTTGGTTACAACTGAAGTTAGAAAAACAGAGAAAGGAATTCAAAAAATGTTGAAATCAAGGCAAAGAAAAACACACTGACAAGAACCCTGAAAGGAAAGCCTGGTTAAAAAGAAACTACGAAACCACTTCGTAAGCCACACAGATGTAAAGACTTTTAAAAGTTTTTCTTTGTTCTGTGACTCCAAATAAAACTTCTACCAATGGTGCAACCACTGAACTGAGAACACGGGAGGACTTCCCAAGTACTGTGGAGAACCTGAGTCCCACACAGGAAGCATAAGAAAAGAAGCAGCAAAATGCTTTAGTTCCCCAAATACTGACTGCACTCCAGCTTATTCCATCTATTCAACCCTTACTTCTCTTAAAAAGAGAAATTTGTTCCTCATGACAACCAAACAGTTTGCCCTTTTCAAACATGCTTTGTTTATAAAGCTCAGTGGAAAAGTTGAGAGCAAAGTAGCCAGTGTTTTATAGATAAGGCTTTTCCCCAAAGAGTTGCAAGTCTCAAGTAGATAAGGGCAAACAGCAGCATTTGGATACAACAGGCAGAGTATATACATTAACTAATGTATATCTGAGAAGATTTTAATATTTTCCCAAAGTCTGTTTTGTTCAGTTTTATGAGGGAAAGGTTAGCACTTACTATCCTCATGCTTTTAGTCAGTGATTTGAGTGGCACAAAGTTTTTACTATTAAGGTTTATTGATCTCCTCCTGAAGTCCATGCATCTGGTATTCTTGCAAAGGTCAGGTGACACCACACCAGGTCTTCCAAGGAAATACTTCCCTTTAGACCAATTAAAAATTTCTCCACATTGAATGGAGAAACTTTGATACAATTTAAATTAAAAACTGCTCTGATTACATCTCAGATGGCATCTATTTCTCCTCAATACATAGAATAAATGCTTTTGAAGCTAATAAGCATAATCCCAAGTTTTTATTTTTTGCAAGACTACTGAAGTGACATGAGTATCCTCAAATATGTGACTATTTGCAAGCCAGAAGGAACAGAAAATAAACAGATCTAATTCATAAAGCAGCAGTATGAAAGTCATCCAGCTTTAAAAAAAAGCTGTATTTAATATTAAGGACATAAAATCATCCTGTATTTGGAAGTTTATTTTCAAAACAACACTATTCTTGTTTTCCAAGTGATTACAATTATATTTTCTGAATCCTTGTTTCCAGAACAGGGCAGCCTCTCTTGGAGAGACAAACTTGTTTTCTCCTATAGTGCAGAATCTGATCTGTCTCAAGGAGATGTGCATGGCCCTCAGCAGACCCTGACAGTATCAGGTAAGTGTCTGCATCTCTGTTGCATGCAAATTTTAGTTTAGTTCAGTAATTATTTTCTATGGAAAGATATGATCACAATTCCATATATACAGAACTACATTTACACCGAGTCTGAGATAAGGACCCCTGAGTATCTCAGAATAAGCTCTTATTACATGTACCTAAAACATACACAAGATAAACCAGCACCTGCTGTTTTTGTATTTTACCTCTGTGATCAATAGAAGGTTTGAAGGCTTGAAGGATCTTGGGCACTGCTATCCCCATGTCAAGCTCAGTCAGAGTCAGCTCATTCATGAAGTAGGGCAACTAAAAGGACAGAATAGAAAAAAATCAAATGCATGTTCTGGAACGAAACATCAGTTTCCTGAGAAGAAAGCACATTAAACTTAAGGAATGGACTGAGCTGAAGTGTCATCAGTGAAAGAACACAAATATAATTACACAAAATCCTTACTATTCTAGAATTTCACAGTTGCCGGTTCCAAAACTTTTTAGGGAGAGATTGGGCATCTGAACTTGTTTTTTAAATTATGCTGAAGTTTAGATGCTGACCTTAAACCATCAGCATACTTTTTAGTCAAAGTATGTAAAAAGCTCAAGAATTAAGTGTAAATCCTGTTTCACTGTGAATAAAAATCAGTAATTTTTTGGATTTTAACTTCAGTCATATATTTTATCACTGATGTTTTATCAATGCCTCAGCTTCTTTTATATTTGGTAAATTCTTTCACAGAGCATTACCTTTTAAATCTGCATCATAGTTTTAGTAAAATAGAGGCACAGAATCATGATTTGGGTATCTATTCACTTAGATATTTCTAATTGACAGAAAACATATCTCCTGTGAACAGACAATGCTTCCACACATCAAAAACCCAGCCAGTCTCCATTCCCAGTCTTTCCACTTAAAAAGTTACCAGTGAGATGTCTGGGTACCCTGCTGTCACAGCTGTGGAAGCAGACAGGGCAGAATTAGGCTGCTGGTTATTTCCCAAAGCAAAGGCAGCACTATCCCACAGCTGGTGCTGGTAGCTAAATTTCCGAGCTCTTGTAAACAAGACAACAACTTCCTTTGCCTTTAGGAACAGGCAAACTCCTCCCCAAACATCAGGAGCTGAAGGCTGTGATGAACTGCTGTTCAGAAGGGTTACAGAAGGAAGGGGAAGACTGAGAAGTCACTCAAGCATCACTCCTGCCTTCACCCTTGAGACGGTGCAGCTGATGGAAGCTGTGTCCTGTCACCCCACAGAGCTTTTTCCATAACTATTGCTTCACTGACATCCTGCAAGTAGTTTGTCTGAAGTTAAAAGGAACTCATTACAGTAGTGGTTCCCTGATGTCCTCTACCTTAAAACCAATCTACTATTTCCCAAAGCAGATTTCCTCTTTTATATGCAGTTCTATGCATCCCTAACATAAATACAATAATACTTTAATTTTTACATAAAAATTTGACAGATCCAAATAGCTAATCCAGCTGTAGTTCATTTTAAACAGAGGCAGAAAAGTTAATCTGCTGAGATCCATCATAAAATGAACTGCCCTTCTGTAGCACATTTATTGTCTTTCACATGGAAGTGTGAAATAAGTCTTTCTTGTAGTATTTTAAAACTCAAAGACTATGTGTTTCACTTCCTTCACAAAGAATACATGATGCAAGTCTCCAGATCAGGTACCTTTATTTTGCTAAGTTTCATTTGGATCTTCTTTGACACTAGATCAGACCAATACTTCTCTCCTAGAAAATCCCAAAATATTCTTCCAAGCAGAGCATTCACCCAGGCCTCCTGTTCTTCAGCTTCCCCGTTGGCATCTGGCAACTGAAAACATAAAGCAGGTTATTCAGCTCTATAAATTCTATAAAACAAGGACAGAAAAGACCTGATTCATATGGGAAATTCAGCGTTAAGAGCCTGGGTCAACTCAGAACACCAAATACTCAGCACAGGGAGCAGCTTTACAAATGCATCAGCTGGGTTGCCACAAGCTTGTCATCATTCTGACATGCAGCAGAGGGAATGAGACCACACAGATACAGACTGACCTCTGGCAATGAAATGAGAGAGTTGTATGTAATTTAACCTCTGGCAGAAAAAGCAGATAAAGCCAGAGTGGGCAGACTTATAAATGTGTTTGCAGTAAGAGATGCTCTCTCTTGCCAGTCAGATCTGGAAGAACAGGTATTCTAGTCTTGTCTTACCAAAAAATTGGAAAGCAAGACCCAACCTTACATCCTTAAATCCAATTCAGAAACACCACAAATAGATGATAAACACAGTACAGGGAATCACACTCCTCCTTCCAGTGTTTGCAAACAGGATTCAGGAAACTATATTGTCCTCTCTACTGCAGTAAACGTTTTGTTTACAGTCCAAGAGAATTCTGTCTTGGTTTCCTTGAGAACCATCTCGAAACACCTGGAAATATTATACATTCAGATGCTGCATCACTGACTACACACACAAAAGCCAAGGCAGCTGAAATAATTTTGGGTGTGTACACACAGTACCACGAAAAAACAGGAAGTTTCCATGAAGGAAACTCAACATATTAAGTGCCTGCAATGACAGAAGAATTCACCACCCTACATGACTCCAGTCCAGGCAGAACTCCTGAAGCTGGCAGAAAGGCAGTGCTTTCTAGGACAGGCAGGTAGATGCTGCAGTTCTGAACATCATCTCTTGGCAGCTCCTGCTTGCAAGGGCTGCAGCCTGGCTCTGCCAGGAGACTGGGTGAGGAGCCTCTGCTGTGACGCAGGTTCCCTGCCAGCACTGCTCATCTATTTATAGAATAACTTCTGACACGTGCCAGATTCAGCAGCAAATCCATCACAGCTTCAGGAGTGGCTGGGGGCTAGAATATGTTTTCCTGGGGGAACACAAGATGTGTGTATTCATACATTACACCACGGCATCCTATCCCCTTTTCTGGGTATTGTATAAAAGTCTGGAAACTTGCATGATATGAATTACAGCTTTTAAACAAACAGTGGTCATGCTTAACATTAAAGATGTGTTTATTATGAGTGTTGTACTCAGTATTAGGCTTCTGTTTACTGAGAGTAAAGGATTAGTAAGAGCTACAGACTCTGTTCACTGCTCCTTTGGAGCACAAGTATTACCTTTTTCACAGCTGTAGGGCTGCTCTCTGCACTGAGGACTGGACTACCTGAAGGGCTTTTCTTTTCTTGTGGAACACACTTTGCCATATAAATGTTGTAGTCCAGAAGCATTTTCTGCCTCACGTTGCCAGCCAGGTCCTTGTGCTTTGGCTGGGATGTGATTTCTTCTGCGCTTCCCTTGCTGCTGCTCCGGCTGTGTGTGAGAACTCCAGACTGACTATCAGTTCTACTGTGTGCTGGCAGCACCCCTAAATTCAAAGGAATAATACCTGTTCAACAAAGAACAAATCTGACAGCCAAAAATCACAGTGCATCATCAAACTTTAAAGGAACAAATTTACTCCGCAGATATTTCTTCTGGAAAAAAAAAAAAAAGACCAGCGTGGTGCTCTTATTTTAAAGGCTAAAAGTAAATTCTACTGCTGTTTGTTTAGATGCTCCTAAACACAAATTAGCCAGTATTTGCTATGATTCAGCACTCAGCAGGGTGTGGGACTAGAGGAGTCAGCTGATCAATAGCATATTTCAATATGGACACTCACATATGTATAACACATGGCAGAATTCCCAACAGCTCTGCTGGGGAATGCCTAAAATAAAAGTCAGGTGGTTGAAATGCACCTATGACTAATGTTTTTTTTCCTAATCTAATTATAGGCTGTTACAATTAGAAGGACTGTGAAAAGCATGTAACTATTAGAATTTTAATTAGTTATTAATTTTGTATTTGCATTACAAGAAATAATGTGCCAGAAACAAGAATGTGAACTAATTTTTAAAAAGCTTCTCAGAGAATAAAGGAGAAAAGCATGAGTCATTCAGGTTTAAAATTGTATCAGAGAATGGGTTTAAATTAATATTCCAAACAACTGATCAATACTATAGACTAATGTTAGTTGGTCCAGATATATATATATTTATACATATATTAGTGCAGGATCTTTTATTTACACAGAGAAATGTGTTTTCTTGTGACACTAACCCATGAGCTCTACCCTTTACAGGAGACTAGAGCAGAAGGAAGGATGGAGGAGGAAAAATGTGAAATAAGAGAACTGAGTCTAATACTGCAAATGTTGACATCAGTTCCAACATACAGAAAAGGAAGCGACTCAAAAATTCATCCTTACAAATACAACAGGAGTTATTACAGTCACTGAAAAACAGTGTATTCAAATAAAATAGTCTAAAAACACTAATAATATTTGAAAGCATAGAGCCAAGAGGGAAAAAGGTGGCGGTAAGGTGGCAATGAGAGCCAAGGTAAGGAGAAGAGTATCTTTGGTATTATTATTTTTTGCTTGTAAAGATCACTGTGCCACGACCAAAACATAACTTGGGTTTGTTTCTTTTAACAGACTTCTACAAGAATACAAAATCTGAGTACCTGGCTTGCCCCCACACAAACCAAGTGGCTTCTTTGCTTCAGACTTGAGCTTTGATGCGAGAAGGAACCTTCTGAACCACTCCTCCTTCTCCCTACCCGTCCTTCCAAAGAGATAAAGCACTTGATCCTTTTGGCAAGTGTGCTTCACTCCATCCTGAGGTTTCTTGGACTCCTCATTGTTCAAGTCCCCTTTTTCAGCAGGTAACTTTTCCTCTGCAGTCTCCTTCTCAGTCTGGGCCTTGGCCATGAAGTCATCCTGTTTGGCAAGTTCAATGCAAATAGGGTATTTCTTATTCCAAATTCGTTTCCGTGCCAGGCTCTTGGGAACCAGGGAAATCTGAAGGATATATGAAAGGGTTAAATTAATTTATTTTTCACTTGTATCCTCTATGTTTCTATACTCAAGTAAAGAACACAGGAATGCAAGAGATAAAGATCCCACACTGGATCTGCCAGTTTAACTGACTTAAAATTGCTGGTGGATGTCCAACCCACTGCTATCACTCTGGTGAACCAAGCCTTGGAATTAAAACAAACACCATTTAAGCAGATTATATCATTATAGATTAGATACTCTGCTTTCATTTAGAAGATCTTATTCTCATGGATTTGCAGAAAAAATAGAAAAATCAAGAACTTTACTTCTGAGACCATGGGGAGATAAATAGATAGCAAGATAAAATAATCAGAGTCCAAACTAAGTTTTGAACACAACTTTTCATGCCCAGCTTAGGAAATTGAGCATTTGAAGTTGGTGACAGCCACATCAAATACATATGATTCAAGCCATAAGACTGATTTGCAGATAATTATATTCTAAACTCAGTATATTTATATCTAATTAAGACAATGCAAGTGATTAGAAGAGTGATTTAAAAAAAAGAGTTAAAATTCTTACGTGGGGTCTAAACTCAGCAGTGTTCTCCAAAAACTGTGGGCAAATACCTTGAAGAATAGGCATCACTTGTTTATTACAGTCAGGGCACTTGGCACTTCTGTAATCAATTGGGGCTGGGTGGGGCAAAGTACTGGAAATTTTTCTAAGATACCATGGGGAACCACCATCAGTCAAGTGCTCCTGCAGTACATGACAGCTTTGTTTGTCTTCATGATGGGAAAACAAATCTGCAAAAGGCAGGAAACTAATTTTTTCTTTATCTTTTTCATGGTCTTCCTTTAATGGAAGGCAGCGCTGACAGCACGCTCCTTTCCCATACAGACTCAGAGCAAAGGAGAGAGGTTTTCCTCACTGCTGCCTTGGTCCCTCTCACTTCCAGTCAAGTGAAGTGTGGTTTCCTCCAACATGTGTACTGCCAAGGCCCTGGACTGATGCAGCACATTAAAAAAATCCATTCCCTTAATAATTAGGTATTGATGTATTATTTAAAACAATGCCAATGGAATCCACTTCACATGGCAACTCTTGACATATCTGAGGGAGGCAAACAACATGCAGGAAAACTGTCCTAGCATTATTGTTGATGCACTCTTCCAACTGCAAAAATCCCCATCTCCTTCCTTAGGCTGGGGGTACCTAGAGCAGGTCACGTTCCAGGCACCTCCCACTCTCTCCTTGCACATTCACATATGATGTACATTCCCTCTTTGAGGAAAAGCAAATGTTATCTCAGCTGCCTTGGGGTAGAGACAACCACCAAAGATGAGGCATTTTGGTGTAACCTTCAGAACAGCCCCACAGTCATCTCAAGCATTGGGAATGAATCTCAGAGCTGTCATGAGTTAACTCTGCTCAACTGCCAGAGGAAAATCATGCCTTTCCCTTATTGTGTAAATATGTACTTTCTTCCAAATCCTGCTCAATGTTCCTCCCCAGCACAATCTTTTGCAAGTTAGTCACGACAAGAGTTTTGTTTAAGTAATGACAGAACATGTAAACAGAGGAGTAAAAAAAATACAGAGTTAAAAAGAATTTGCAAAGTATTCTTTGTTAAAATCAGATATAAGTAAGACACTCACCTTGCTGTCTGTTAGTTCATAAATTTTTTGACTGATATATGTGACTTCAGGCTTTGGCTCATTGTACATAGCTCTTCTAGAAATATTTTTATTGGGTTTTGAAAGTCGTAGGGTGCTGCCTTCGAGTCGCACGTAGACAGAGTGAGTCAACGTAGCATGGTACGTTTCTGGATCGTAACTATAAATTTCATTCATCCATCCCTAGGGAAGAAGACACTGTTAACAGGCTTTTAAGCTACTGGAAAACCAAGTACAGCACATACTTGAAAACTTTAAGTTATTATCCAAGCTTTTATTTCTCTTAATGCACAAACAGAAGGAGGCAATAAATGCCCTAAAGGAGGTAACACCAAACCAACAGAGCACGAGATGAGGATGAGATCGCCAGCACTCCGTGTGTTTTTCCTGCCTCTGTCACTTTGTATACGTAGCACAGGGTGCTCTCACCTCCTCCCCAGGAGCCACTGGGGGATCTGCAGGATGCCAGGAAGAGGCACAGGCCAGGAGGCTGAGCAGCACAGCAGCTCCTCTGCTCCCACCAAGCTCCAACACTTGAATCACCCAGAGCCCAGGCAGAGCAAACAGCCTGGCTGCTCACAGACAGCACTGACATTGGAATCACCACAACTAAGGACTCAGTGGAAGTTTGCTTTCATGCACCATCACGGTTTGAGATCATTTAACATGTTGTGTAACTGCCCAGCTACAACACAGAACTCATACATGTGGATTAAATGAAATTAAATTAATTTCTGTGCTGTAAAACAAACACAAACCAAACCAGCCAGTCCTGCTGTAACAAGTCTCTAAGTACTGACTCTGACCATGGGGGTGATGCTGCTCCTCTTCTCCAACATCTGATTACACAAACAGAAATTATAAATGGGGTAGAAGGTAGGTAGAACACTCATTCAAGGAGTGGTTTTTCTTCTCTTAACCTGCCATACAACATTCTTTGATCATTGTTTTTATCTGCACATCAGAACCTTAAATTCAACATACTCAATATCCATCAATGTCAACAGAAAGTGAAGGGAAGCAAAAAGTCAAATGGCACCTTTACAAACACCTACGTGATTACTGTGGGGAGAAGTGGGGAGAGCTGAATGAGCACCCCAGTATTTCTCACAACAAAAAGTTGTAACTACCTTATGCAAAACATCCCAAAAATTACTGCAAGATTTCAACCTGTTAAAGAAGTTTCCACCCACACACAGAAATGTAAAATTTACTTTCATGCTCATTTTCTTCAGTTTCAGTGCCACATAATTTCCTACAGTAGACAGCACACACTTTCTTAGGTGCCATAGTAACAGTGATATCTGTTTTGCTTACTCCAACATCAAGCTCCATTTTCACTACAAACCCTGAAAAAACGAGATAAATTAGCATTTCTTTTATGTTCAGGAAAGATTAAGTTATTCATCTTTGCTCAGCTCCAAAGCAGATTATGTCTTTTATTAATAGAAATGCCTATACCAGGACATACTCTTTGAAGAAGCTTTATGGTTGTTTTTTTCTTACAGTGGGTTATACATGACTCCCATATAGGAAATACAATGTATGAGGAAGTTTTCTATAAGCCATCAAACTGCACAGCAGGGCTGATGTAGGTTTGAGGCACATCCCATCTTCTTCCTAGAAACTATTTAGCCAAGACTTCTTTGAGCAGACAGCAATTCATTTTCAGCCAGGAACTCCAGCTGGACTTACTGAAGCACAAGAACATCACGTGAGTTCCCCAAAGCCACTGTGTGCAGGAACTGGAATATCCATATGGCCCACAGATCTCTGGAGCAACTCTCACCTGCCCCCAGTCACATCTCCAAGCTATTTCTAGCTCAGACAAAGTCTGGAGCCTGCAGCCAGGCAAACGTACAGATGGGAATTTGCTGCCTCAGAAGTTTCTTGCCTTCTCCTGGAAGGCCATTCAGCCAACACCACAGCAGCTGGCACAGAGAAAGGGCTGCCTGGAGAGTGGGTCATTATAGGAAGCTTAGTCACATGAGCCCTTTCTCTAAGTCTAATAAGATTTCTATTTTCAGTAGAAAGGTTGGAAATATATGGGTACATGTGGTACCCAGGAAGGAAGGTCAGACTGCACCTGACATTCCTTTAATGGCCTGCTTGAGATGGAACTGTGATGAAAACAAGGAGTGATTTACCCAGCGAAATCTTGACTTCCCTGTGCCAAAAATCCCTCCTGCTTTTCTGATCGCTGCCATGTGCCCAGGCTTTCCAGTTCAAACAAATTGATTAGCTGTACAATCTGCCAAACACACAATTCTCACACCCTGTAGTGCCGCCCATAACCCAACAGAAGTGCAAACACAGCACAACCACCAGGTTATCAACAACTGGAGAACCAAGTTCAGGTTTAAGTATTTGGGGTTTTATTTTCAGACAGCAGTCAGGATGAAAGAGACAGCACATTACTACAAACCCTCCTTGTATATAAAATTTTAGTTTTCTAATTTCTAAGGATGAAGTTTCTTCTTTGCACTCAATTTTCAAGTTATTTTGTTACAGAGGTACACTGCATGGCTGACAGTAAGATGTTAATGCTTCACTAAATGATGATTCTTTGCTCTATTAATGAATCTGAAAATGTGTGGCAGCTGCAGGAATTTTATCTAACAGTGTTAAAGGAGGTAACACCACCACCTGCCTTCTCACTTCAGTGATCTTCAGTTCTGTAAATTGTTTCACCCAGCTTAAAAAACACTGAGAGGGTTATCCAAGAAGCCCCTAAAGTAATTCCAAAGTTTCTGCACTTTAAGAACAATTTCAGCAGAAATACTTCTGCCTCTCTTTTTGCAAACCCAAATTGGAACAAAAGTTTCACAGCCCACAGAAATAATTTTGCAAGCACCCAAACAAGAGAAGTTGTGTTACCATAATGTGCTAGCAACAGATAAATTCTCCCAAACTACTGAAGCAACAATGGATTTCCTTGTGTAGGAGAGGAGTGACTGTAGGATAGGTCTTCTCTGTTCTAGCAAAGTTGTTAAAATAAGAAATTTAGTAATTCTGGGAGGACAATGACCATAGTCATATGCCACTGTGCAGCTGCTGGATCATTTGCACTGATCCTGTGATCTCCATTTATAAAGGTCAGCAGTTGCTCCACACTCCCAGCTGAAAGCAGGAGAAGGTGCCTGGCCAGCAGGCTGGGAACCACCCTGAGCAGGATCTGTTCCCAGGGCTGGCAGCAGCACAGCTTTCCTAGCTCAGGTCACAGCTACAATCCACAACTGCTGCCACTGCTGCAGCCCTTGGATCACTCCAACACTCGGCTCCGCAGGACAAAAACAGTTTCAAAAGCCCCCCCAGTTGGATTTTCCTCTTTCTTGACTCTGGGCTCCATATTTTTTATCTGAACTGCAGTTCAACAGAGTAATTCATATAAGAACTGCATAGTCAGGCCTTGTAGGTACCAACGTTTTAGTGTTACTTATTTAAGGTCTCAGGTGGTTACCCCATAACCTGAGAGGGGAGGATGGGGAAAACTGCAAAAGATCCTTATGAAGGACCCAGATGGCTGGGGGCACAGATGAGGTCTGTGGGTAAAAATAAATTAAAATCATTACTTATGATACTTTCAAATACATAAATAAAAGAATTGGCAAAAGCCACTTTCACAATACAAGCCCAAATCTTGATTAAAGCTGTCCCTAAAGTTTCTTAGTGATATTAACCGTTTAATAGCTATTATTATTAAATGATATAATCAAATGCTTTAGCACCAAAATTTTTTCATGACTGTTGATCACACAATTGTATTAGTATCCCTCTTATTACCACTATTTTATAATACTTCAATTGTATTTTGCTTCATAAATGAGGGAAAAATATAATGCCTTTTCTGAGCTTCTTTCAGAAGGAATCCAAAGACACAAAAACAGTCTGAGGTAGGAGAAGCACCTTAACTGGAAAAAACATTTGTCTGCCAGAGGCCACTATCAAACATGAAATCCTTTGGATGGTACTCAGGAATAGCACGCTGATAAAAAGCCTCCTCTTTCTGTACAGCTGTGGCTCAAAGCTTCAATTTCTCCAGCAGGCACTGCCAGTGTTCTCCTAAAAGTTCTTTCTAATGGAAAGGGTAAATTTATCATTTCCATTTTAGCTCTTACTTAAAACTTTTCGTATCAGTCAGCATAACACAAGAGAATGCACAGTTGAAAGGCCAAGAAGGAAGTTAGAACAGACTAATGGATTAAAGAAGGAAAAAATGTGGGCAGAGAAAAAAAAATAAAAGGGAAGCCAGAGAACTGAAAACTAAGGGAATAGGCAGATACAAAAGCATAGAATGAAGATGCAGGGGTTTTGTGCATTTTCTGATGGAGGGGATGTTTTCCTCCAGTACCAAGGACATTTGAGTGAAATAAGTACAGACATCTAATAGAAACACACACCAGCACAACAGTCATTTACTTTTTTCCCACTGCCAAAGAACAGTTTTGTGGGAGATAACAACCTGTTCAAAGCAGCAATTGCTGAGGGGAATTTGCACTAGTTTTCGAAACCTGGGAAATGCAAACTTCTCAAACAACATTTACATGGGGAGAATGCACACACACTTGTACAAAAATAGCTTGACAGCAGTTTGGCAGAATCCCAACTCCTTGAGTCCATATGAAGGGATCTTACCCAGAGCATTTATCATAACTGCATGACAGCAGTCCAGGCCAGAATACCAGACAAGTTCTGAAGAGAACATCTTTATGCAAGAGCATCAAGTTTGATTTTCCTATATTCCCCTGAGTTTTGTTACAGATTAAGTCTTTAGCTGCCTTTTCAGAGGATATAAGCTGTCCAGTACTCATTTTGACAGATGCAAACAGAAAAATAGTTGTATGAAGTAGGAATAATAACTTGCAATCTGCTAAATCATATTACATTATGTTCCACTACATTATGGGCACTGAGCTGGTTTTTAAACTCCTGAAGCATTTACATATTAAAGACAATTACTCTGTGTGTTATAAGCACAAGAAATACTCATCAGATCATAAAAACCATTAGTCTACATTTATACAGACTTCTCCACACCGTTCATTTCTTGCCTACAGCCATTTTCATAAGATGTAACTCCTCAATAAAAGCACTAAAATACAGTTTAAAGGTTCCTGACTAAAAGCAGACATCTCAGAGACAGCCTGACACCACCCAACAATGAACATCAGGATCTTTACCAGCTTTCAAGTGTCGAGGAAGGATCTTGGCTCCAAATAACAAGGACTGAAGTGAAAGCTTGTAACAATTTGTACATGGGAGCAGCAGATAATTCAACTGGGCAGACAGAAGCGTTCAGCCTGAATTTGCTACAGCAAATAACAACCACAACTCATTCACAGAAAAAGGGAACACCAAGGTAGAATACGGACTAGACATGCAATTGCCACTGTTCTGCAACTAAAGTTGAGTTTTATATTCTGTTTCTCTAAGTTTTCAGTTACCTAAAGACACATGAAATTTGCCATCAATACATTATAGATTCTACAGTATATACCCATCTGAATTTAAATTCATGAAACCTTTGTGCTGTTACAATTGGGGATGCACCTTCAAAAAGCTCAAGTTAATATTTACACAAATACAAAAGTGCCTCCATGAATACTCTGATAAATGTGTGATATCAAGTGAAGGTTACACCACCAGCATTCAGAAATGCTTCTGCTGCACCTCAGAAACCAGTAGATGTTTTATTATCCAGAATTCTGCAATTGGGAAAATATTATTTTAATTCATCACAGATGGAGATTAGGAGGGCAGAACAGGGACCAGAAGCACTAGAGGAACAGAAGGGTTGGAGAGATCACAGCTGAACAGGCAGCAAAGAGACACACAAAGGGACAGCAACTTGCAATATCTCAACAATAACTGGAGGGGAGAGAGCAGGAAGGACAAACTTTCATTTAAAAACCAGCTCTCAGGCACATATTGCTGAACTGTAATTCCTCCTCCCATTTCAATTAGCTCATGTTTGAGGATGACCCATATGCTCTCCAAGTCTATGCTCTACTTGAACACAATGCTTTTGTCTCTGCTTATGAACAGAGCAGACAAACAAATTACTGCCTAGACAGCAAAATATCCCAGAAACAAAATACATGTCCCAAGATGCAGCTTCAAGCACAAATGTTATTTTACACACTAAACTTTGACACTACTCGCTCTCAGTAGATCAGTTGGATAATTTCAAATCTATCAGCAAAGCCATTTGCCCTTTTACTTTTGAAGAAATTCCATCTTCTACTAATCCCTAAAGATGCTGAAGTCTACATATTCTTGGATACTAAACCATTTGTGCCCCTGCCAAAGTGAGTTGACCCTAAAAAACTATTTACAAATGGGGATGTTTCAGCTCATTTACACCCTCAGGATAAATCTAGATTACTCCTTCTACCCAAAATAATGCACACAGACATACACACACAAAATGGCATGACCTCACCTTCAGTATTTCAGGTTCTTTGATGTCTAGAGCTCCTGTATTCCATCGCTTTTTCATGCTTTTATGCAATTTGAGATACTCATGAGTACGTGGAGTAAGAAGCCAAATCACACAGACAGCTACCATAAATCCAAGGGCCATTCCAAGTAAAAGTCCACTTAAATAGCCAGGGAGAGGGATAATAAGGTAAGCATAGACTAACAGTATTAATAAGTATAAAGTTTTCACTGGTATATCAGGCTGTTGCACATCCAGATTACTTTCATCTTCACTACTGAGCATTGTAACAGTTTCCTCAGTCATCTCGTGATCAACCACAGTTTCAGCAGGTTTATCAGTTTTGCTTTCCTCCTCTAGCAAGAAAAAGTCTTCAGAATACAGTTCACAGAACTCCTCATCCTCCCTGCTCACTAGTGCAGACAATGAACATTTTTCAAGTACGAATGAAGGTTTTGACCCCACATCCTTTGTGCTTGCAGACTGAGAGCTTTTGGTCTCCATCTCTTTTGCATGTTCTTCTGCCCCTCTTGACTGATCACTTTTAGGCAGGTTCAAGTCACCCCCAAAGAAGTCCCCTTCTGAATCACACTCCTCTTCCTTAATGCTGTAGTTGTTATTGCTTTCCAAATGGCCATTCAAACTGGAAAGGTTTGAGAGTTCTGAAGCACTTGAAGATAAGGCTTTGGGCCTGTAGCTACTACTTTCATCACCCATTATTTTACTGAGCAGCTGAAGAGGCTCATAGATGACCTCAGAAAGGCGTCTTTTCGTATCTTCAATTTTAGCCTCCATTTCAGGTACCTTAAAAAAGGAACGAGTATCGGAGGGGGATGTTAATGGAGAGGAGGGGGCAGTTTTAGAATCACCACCTGTAGCTCGAGGTTGAGTGAACTGTTTGAACAGATGCAAGTTCAGTTTCGAGTCAGGTGGCCTGTAAGACACAGCTTCAGACTCCTGTTTAGAAGTGTCTGTAGACAGAGATTTCACCAAGGTTTTCATTAACTGCCTGTGTCGCATCGGTGGGGTCGGTTCTTTTGGTTCCACTTCTGTTGATAAGGACTTGACTAAACCCTTAAAAGGCTTTGAACTAGAAACTGTGGATGATCCACTAGAGCAGGCAACTGATCTGGAAGGGGATGAGGATGGAGAAGACAGACTGGGTTTCTGTTCCACAGGTGGTGCTGCTGCACCTGATGCGCCAGATGTGTGACATGAGTGTGACGATGGAGACGGGACTGGTGGCACTGCACTGAGTATTTGGGATGGGGAAGCAGAGTCCAACAGCTTTACAGTTTCTGCAGCTGGCAGAACTGCAGGTGATGAGGACAGCGGTGATGCAGAGTTGGCCATGTTAAGCGAGGTAGCTGGACCAAAAAGGTCATGGCCGGTATTCTCAAAGCAGAGGTCTTCCTTGGCTTCAAGTGCTGTTACAATGCTTTGGTCATCTAATTCCTCATCAAGAAACTCTTTAAACTCCTCTTCCTCCTCTTCTTCCTCCTTCCCAGATGCAGAGAAACGAATTGTGATGGTTTCTCGGGAGACAGATCGTTGGACCTGCACTTTTGGTGTTGACTGCTTTGAGGACATTTCACCAGTTTTGTCTGCATGGCTACTGTTCCGACTTGTCATTGCAGGTTCCAGAGATGTGTCAGAGTCTGAGAAGAAAACATAACACCATGTTAAATGCATTTTCCCCCCCTTCAAATACCCTTATTTTCAAGCATTAAGTCAAACACAATTTTACGTAGAAAAAAGAATCCCACACCAACAAAAAAAACCCACCAAGAAGCAGGAGATGCCTATGCTGAAAATTACAGATCTAGATTAGTGTGTGCTACTTAACATATTTCCACATACCACAAAATGGCAATATTAAAACACACCAGGCTGTTAAAATTATCTTCAGGTGCCCTGAAATTACAGTTCATCTCTGAAGCACCACCTTTCTATTTTCCCTTCCAGATGTACCTCTGACTTCCAGAGCCCCATCCCACCCCAACACACTGAAATTCTTCACTCCTAACTCTCAGTTCCTTCTACATGCAACACTTAATGCTTTACACCTTATAAAAAAAGAAAATTTGAAACTCAAAGCAAGGGCAAAAATATCACAGTAAAGGTCACAATGTGGGGAGCATGTCATTTAAGCATTTTATTGACCCATAAAAGTGAATTTAGCATATATTTACATGGAGAGGAAATAGCATGCATTTAAACCAAGGCACTGGTGACCATACAGAGAGATGGACCAGGAATTACAGGATTAACTCTGCCTCTCCAGCTGGGAGGCAGCACTTTATCTCCACTGCCAAGACAGCGAGTTTACCACTTCAGTAACTGAATTATTTTTCAGAAGCTGTTAAAATGCTGTAATCAAACTGTCAGGCTGAATTAATGCAAGGCCTTTGCTGACGTTTAAGGAGCAGCTCAGAAGAATGATTATGTGGTGGTGAAGAAATTGCACTTCACAAACAGTTGTGATATCAGATTGTATTATCCAGCAAGCCACTGCCACCTGCTTGGCACCATCATCCTACTGAAGGTTGTAGCCCTTTCTACTTCCTATCAGAGCTGCTCATGTAAACATTTTTTTAACCTGTCACTAAACTAAGCTGGGTTAAATATTTTAAAACAGCAGATCTTTGCTATACAGCTTATTCAGAGTGAGTATCTGTCCACAACTTCCTACCCACTACAGTTGTCCATTTTATGGCTTCTGAATTGTTGACAATTCCTTGCTTCTTCCAGCATTTGTGAACTTCCCAAGCAGGCTGTATGGAAGGGGCTGGATGTTAACCTGCTTCATGCAAAGCCTTCAGAAATTTCATTTTCGGGGTTTGATTGTTTGTTTTTTTAAGGTCTCATTTCTGCTGCATGTGACAGGGAGCCAGTTTGGGTTCAAAGGACAAAGAGAAACATTCAGACCCTGGTCAAGCTTTCACTTGACATCTCACCCTTGCTCTGATGACAGCTTAGGAGACAAAAATTTTTCCTAAAGATCACTTCTGACTTCAGTTTCTTCTGTCCTCCCCAAAATCCATCTGACCCATCCAAGCAGTAGCATTAACAGAACTCCTTTCAGTGATGGAGATGTGCCTCCAGCCCACCTGGGGGTCAGTAGGTTGTTACCTTTTGTCCTGCATCTGTGGATCAAGTAGTTATTTACCCAAATATTAAGAACTCTCAGTTACCTGAAGTTTACATACACACTGATCAGTCACCTGTATGTATAACTTGGTGAGTGCTAAGGCTGGTAAGAAATTTGGTCTCTCATTTCCCTGTTGGATTAGCACACCTGGGAGCCAGCAGGACACAGAATCCATGCTTCTGTCTGCTGTCCACCATGGACACGGTTCCGTTTCACATAGTTCAGACTGCAAAATACCAGATTTTTTGGACAAACACACCCAAATTTATTTTTGAGAGGGAAAAAAATTACTATTGGACAAGAGACATATCCAACCTGATTTCACATGTTTAATATTTTGGCCCAGTTGTGAAACTGCAAAACTAACACACCAAAATTTGAAAGTACAAAACCCTACACATTTTCCAGGTCACTGAGCCTTCACAACACTATACACTAAGGAAGAAAAAAACCAACCAAACAAACATCAAAACCCCACAAATATAATAACAAAATCCCCCTTGCACACAATGCTGTTGGCATCAGTTTGACCCTTTCTCTTCTGCTGTTCAGCATTAACCATTTATATATAATGGAAGAAAGCAGGAGAAAAAGATTAGCAATTCCTCCCCCCCAAATAGCATTTCCACTGTGGCATTTTGTATCAGCTAGAACTTCATGGGTTTGGATAGCTCTTTAGCACACTGTGTTTACACTGAACATTAATTAGCTGCTGTTTAAACACCAGTTGCCATGCTGTGCTAATGCAGTGCTAATGACCTGAAACAGATGAACTTTACCTGCACGCACCAAATGTACTGAAAAGAGATTTTACTGCTTACTGAACAAGCAAGATTTTCTTAACATCATTATTAACTTAACAGAGAAAGGAAGGAAATTCTTGATTAACCAGTATTTGCCTACCTTAAGCACTCTACCATAAATTATGTCACATAAAAGAACATGTTTCCAATCCATTCCTGAACACAATCTCTGTTTTATTGTGGAGGATTTGGGCTTTCATTTTTCAGTTCCCAAAGTAGATGCTGAGAAGTTTTTCCTTGACAGCTCTTTCAGAAGGTTCTAGGTTTTGATAAAGCTATTTTATCAGGCTCTTGAACCATACATTTTTACCCCTTAAATAATTCTAACACTTCTTACTTCTTCCTCATTTCTGGCTACATTTTCCTCACTCATTTACCTTCCCCTACTCCTCAGCTCCTCTCCCAGCTGTTTGAAGACCTGATGTTCCAGCCCCACTGTTTGAAGTGGCACAATTCCAAACTGATTGTTTGCAGATTATATTGGTACTTGCAGAAACACAGGTTTTCACTGCTCCTTCTTTTGAAGGCCACACTGTTCCCCATTCTCTGGCTGCCTCTTCAAGGTTTTTCTGTTGATTCTGAAGATGCAAGGTACCAGTTTTATTTATGTGGCAGGCAGATCTGAGTAATAGTCTTATATCCTCAGGCTTCAAATTATTCAAAACATTAATTTTTACCTGGAAAGGAAGAAGGCTGCTCATAAAATAATTCCTTTCCCCCAAAGGTTTGAATTTTGAATGCTGTTGTAGGGTGGAATGAGACAGCTGCCAACCAACTGCTCCCATTTCCACTTCTGACCTCAAGGCACTGCATCCCCATCTCCCACAGAAGAGCAGTTTATAATCCTCACCTACAGGCATTGCTTTTAAAGCTCCAACAACAGGAAACACTGAGCCAGGCAAACAGGGAACACAGCTGCCTGGGACAGACAGCATTCCTGGCCCAGCCCTTCCTATGAGCAGGGAGGAAGCGGTGCTGGAGCTGAGGATGTTTTTGCCTGGGTAACAACACGTTTTCACCACGCTGTGATGCACTGGTGACAAACAGGGACACCCAGGGAGAGGCCAGATGTGGCTTAGGCCACGACACCTCTTGGAAGTGCCACTGCTTTAAGTGTGCTCTTTCCCAGGAATGACTAATTGGGAGTTCACAGAAGACCCAAGCACCCAGCAAGGTGTCCTTCTCCCCAGCAGAATAAACACCCTTCTGTTCCCTTCTCCTGCAGTGGACAAACACCCCCCACCCTTCTTCAGCTGAGCCCCAGAAAGAACCTGTTCACAGCACTGAGAAAACACACAGTCCACCCAAGAGCCTCAGACAATTATCCCACCAACTTCATACAGCAAAGCAATTATTTTCATATTAACAATTTATAAAGTGATTCAAACAACAAAGCAGCAAACTAGGAACTAAAAAAGTCACAGTTGCATATACCACACTTAGTCATAATCATTTCGCTGGAGAAACAGGCCAGATTGAGTAACTAAATTCACATGCTTTACATCAGCCAACTACTCCAATGACATTGCTGTTACTTATTGCAACATCTTCATTAGGGGACAAGGGTACACAGTACACTGTATTAGCAAACTGCTTTTAGAAAAATGTGCATCAAGGTTCAACACTTGTATTTTTATTGCTACTAAACACAAGACCAAAAAATGTGTTTTCCACAAAACAGACATTCCTTTCCTCCTAAGTAAAGGAAAAGCCTCACAGCTTATTAAACAGCACTACACTACTTTCTCCTGTATTTGCCAGTTACACCAGAAGAACAAGTCCTAAATGCTGTTCAGGAAACAACTAATTTCATTACTGATAATGCTACAGTTCACCTTCATGCAGATTGCCACAGCTGTTCACAGGGAAAGAGGTTTCTTACTGGTTACGCCTCTGCTTTCCCCAGTAACCCCTTTGGCCACTCATCCTACAGGCAGCTCCTGCTTTGGCAGACCGGGGAAAAAATCCCCAGCTGTTCTTTAGGATTCATGGAGCCTTTTTTATTATTTTGAGTTACATGATAGGAATTTTCAAGTGTCAGACTCAAAACAGGTAGACACTTCATACTCTAAATCCACCCTCCATTTGACAGGAAGGAGAAGCAGTATATTTGTTTTAGACAGTCTCTTCAGCCTCCATGTGGAGTGAGATTTTATGCTAACAGGAGCAGGACCTCACTAACACATTACGGCCATGTTCCAAACCAGGCCAGCAGCACAATAAATCCTTCTCAGACAGGGAACACCTACACAAGGCAGTATGATCTGAAATTCATATCTGCTCCCAGAAATTCTAGATTCTGTTTGATTTACTGGAGAGTCAACCAGTATCTGCCTTCCAACACTGAGATATGTGGGAGAACTGCTGCAATTCTTTGTACTTATTTAAAATAAGTAACAGAGCTCTCAGGATCAGACAAAATTTTCTGTTAAGAACAAGAAGTCTTCATTTCAGGTCCTTCAAAATGAAGCACATTATTAGTGAAAAGTACTACTTTGCCACAGAAGTAGTCTAGAAAACCAGTTCCCATTTAGCCCAGAATGCCCTCCCTGGAGCAGAGAGCACAGCTGCTGGGACATTATCTGTCACATGGACTTCATCTCACTCAGCAGATCTATATCATAAAAGACAAAAAAAAGAAGGGATACAAAATGGAAAATTCAACGTTCTTTCCTATCCCCATTCAAATTTCTAATTATGATCAATTAAATTCCCCTGGCATCTCTATGAGTTAATGTATTCCATAGTTAACATCTATTGTTCCTTTTACATCCACTAGTCATTACTTTTAAATGAACTACAGAGCCAGGGTTGGTAATTACTATCACACAATAGCCCTGTGAAACCTTCCTGTCAGGCATCCAGTTACCCAGCTTGGAGACAAGGCTTTCAAGCTCAGTTTCCATCAGGAACAAGACAGAAGTTTTCCTTCACTTTCCAAGTTTATGCAACTGGATTTGAGATACACAGGTGGGAGGGAAGAGGAAAAAAAACAAACCTGTTTTAAATCCAAGGGCAGAAATGAAAAGGTTGATATCAATATCAAGTACTATTAAATGTAGTCAAGTGTGTTGAGCAGAAACCAATCCCAGATCATGGCCAAAATGATGGTGGGTGATGGTGCCACCCACCATGGATCATAATCTGCACACAAAGCACATAACCCTGACAGAGTAACCCAGGTCAGCACAACTAAGAGCTAAAACACCCCCAGCAGCAGTTCTCTGAGCATCATTAAAAAAATACAAACATTTTTGTGCAAATGCTTTTAAGTTCCGAACAATTTAAGTTAAATAATCGGCATTTAAGTATGCTTTGGGATACTAAAAAGAGAATCCTAGGCAAGATTTTAAAGTCTTGTCAATGAGATTAGACTTTTAGTGAAAATTATAAACCTATCAAAGAGACAAGTAAGAGTCACTTTAAGTCCAGGACAGAAAAGTCAAGTAAAATTGCAATGGCAAATAAGGAGTCTTCGAAACTACTGGAATTTTGTTGCAGACAAAATTACCGGAATTTTGTTGCTGCTGCTGAGGTCCCCAAGCTTGTCTTTACAACATTTCAAAACTAATCAAGCAAAAATTGTTTAGTGTTAGCTAAGTGAGTGTATTCTATATTAACATTTTCCCCAAAGACCTAAGAAAGGTCAGCTACCGCATTAGTTCCTCTGCCTTTACTGATAAAAGAATAATAATTATTATTTCCTATTCTCCTTCCATGACACATCATTTTTCAAAAACTTTTAAAGCTGCACTACAGTCCCATTTTAACAAACACAAAAAGCTAAGCAGTTAAAGATTTTCCAGAAACGCAGAAAAATCTAATTTCTTATTTCATGATTTTCTGAAGGCTGAAGTGAAGCAGTATTTTTAAGAAAACCAACATTTTCCCTAACAGAAGAAATAAAAGAAGTTTTTAGGCAAAGCTCTGCTCTTTGGAATAGATTCAAACTGCACCAGAGTGTAATTATATTAAAGAACATTTACTCCCAGTTGGCACAATAAGAATGAATAAAAATTCTAGTACATACATAATACTTTCTCCATTCACATGTTCTCCTCCTATGAACTATATTCTTGTTTATCATTTGTAATTGCAAGCAACAGGTAGCACCTCTTCCTTCCAAAACACTCCACATTAAACAGTTCAAATGGACATTTTATTAGTTTCCAGAACAAAATAAAATAGTAACAAACCACCACCATATTCCCCTCCTCACCCTCCATCACAGATTTTGGGGTTTTAGTAATTTCCTATAACATATATTGCTGTCTTTATGTTAAAATATGTGGGTTTTCCAGGTAGCTAGTTGCTGGCATCAAAATTACCTGAAAAACTAATTTGGCCACAACTGAGAAGAGAAATGCCCCAGAAAAAGAAAAGTTTACAGACCTAGATCTGAAATTTCTGCAGGAAGGGATTCAGAAATAGACACATTAATGCAAGGGCAAACTCAAGAGCCAGCCTAAAGCCAGCTTTTCTGACTTTTCTCAAACTGTCAAAGGAGAGCAAAAAACCCCAACAATGGTCTTATGGTTCTGAGCAACAAATACAAAACTGCTGCATTTGCTCTCTTCTAAAAGGGAGGAGAGTCTACAGCAGAATCTTCTGGTGCTGCACAAGTTCTGCATCTCAACAGAACATGCTGGATTTCTGTAATAATAAAGCATCAAAAGGCTTACACAGAAGAAATTACACCCTCTGGAAAAGGTAAATGTGAGGTAAAACTGTGCAGAATTGTAACTCACTCTCTTATCTCAGTGGAAAAAAATTCACCTCCTCATTAATCTGATAAAAGATTATCTAAAACCTCCATGGATTAGTCCACAGCTGAAAACTCTGCCTACATCTCCGATTAAATTAAAGGTCACTATGAATCTTTAGCGGAAATTTTGACCGAGTGACTTAGAGAAAAGCATGTTTCCAAAATTAAGTAAAATAAGGTGCCCTGAATCCTAAATTAAAAAGAGCTTATCAGAATTGTCTTGTAGGCTCTTTTTTCCCAGGGCAAATGCACATCAATAGGTAGAACTGCCTACAGTGAGAACTGCAAGAGAGCATTCAAGGACTTCTTCTTATATTTACATTCATTTCCCTAACAAAAAAATTCCATCAATAGTCACAGTACCTACTAAGGCAAAACAACCATCACACACCTTCATATGAAAAGGTTTTAAAAATAAACAGCCTTGTCCACATGAGGCTAAACTGAGATACACAGAGGAGCAGCACCAATTAGTAACTCAAGGTATAGGTCCCCATATAAAAAGTAGTTATAAGAAATTATTAAAAAAGGAATGGAATCTACAGGTTTACCCATAGGTACCTAAAGATTTCTTTTTTCAGGGGATTTTTAATGACCAATCAAATTTCATATTTCTTATGTACAGCCTTCATTTCAATTCCATGTTCTGCAGAGGATTAGCATGCAAGGTGCCTTATGGCTTTTTAACCTGACAGGACAAAACACAGTACACAACCATGGTTTCCTTAGATCTCAAATGTCTTCAAAATTACACAAGGGGTATTCTCTGGTAGTATTAAATAGGACTCAAGCTTTTAATACTTAGAAGTATTTCGTTTTGGACCTAGCACATCCCTAGGAAGCAGGGTAATAACTCTTCAAATAAAATAAACAATTAGAAAAAACAGGAAATATCTACAGACCAGGCAGCTGGCACAAACTGAAACAAGAACAACTAATCAAAGCAAGGCTGTTTGCAGAAAGCTTAAACTGTCTAGGGAAGGGAGGAGGGCCCCATTTACATTTAATACAAATAAAGTAGTCATACCTAACTAGAAAGGCAGTTGTACTTAACACATGAAAATGAACTATCTTAAGGCACCTGAAGGTACAGAGCAAGCTGCAAATATTAACATAGGGAACTGCTGTTAGAGAGCACATTGATTACAGTTGTTCACCTCCTTGCCTCTCATCTACCCAAGGAAAAGTGTCTTTGATAAATGCAGAAAATGCATTTATGACAGATCAGGATTTCTCAGAAGCTTTTGCAGGCATAATCCCCAGAAAGCCCAAAAGACAGAAACTAAAATGCAAAAGTTCAGCACAACTGTGGCTTTCCAGCTGGAGGACAGAGTGATGAGCACAGGACAACATCCAAGACACTGAAATGGAACCCAGATGCCCCCAAACAACCTGAATTTTTACCATGCTAAGGACAAAGCATTTTGCTTATTAAAAAAAGCCAAAGACCTAAGCAAATACACAACACACACTCGCTCAAGTGTACAGGGCTGAAGCAACTCTACAATTCCTAGTTATTCTATTACAGTACATTCTAATATTTCACAAAATCCACAAAAGCATTAAGGCAAAACTAGTATGTGGCAAAAGCATTCCCACATGTGTTTTCATGTAAATACTTTTTCTTATTTTTCCCACAGTATATATAACTCTAAGCATTTCAAGGTGTAAACTTATTAATTGACAGACATTGGCAAGAATTTTCCCTGGACTTTGTTATTCAGAACATGAAAGAGGCCTTGCCACAAACAGCACCGAAATCAAAGGCAGCAGCTCCATCTGCATTCCCCTCTGTTTCTTGCATTACACACAGAAGAGAGCAGTACTTAATGAATCAGTGAAATATATTAAAGCTTCCTGGTGGTTTGGTTTCTGGTTGCTTTTCGGGGTTTTTTTGGGGTTTTTTTTTTTCAGGAGCAATGGAGGTAACTCCTATTTCTAACAGCTGCAATACACTTTAATTGCAACATCTGACAGGTCAATTATAGATTGCCTGACCTTAACAGCTGCTCTACAGGCCTGACTCCCATTGAAACCAACTGAGTCAGAAAATGATGAGCACCTCCCACAACATATTTTTTTAATGCCTAATTGCTAAGAAACCATGGGAGGGAGATACATGAAAAAAACCCCAAAGCTTTGCTGGCATTCTGAATTTAAATGATCATTTCACAGGAACGTAAAGACACCGTATTGCTCATAAGGAGCTCATACCCTCACTGAGAGGGTAAAGTGAAGTCCTTGGGCATATGGGGATCCTTCCTACTCTCTTTTTCTCTCTCAAAATGTGGTACTGATAACAAGTAATAGGAAGGATAATTTGTTATGTGAATACTAAAAAGAAAAAAAAAGGCAAACAAAATAAGATTGAGAAGAACATAACATAAACAGAGCTCTCCTATTTCCTTTTTTCAGCAGCGTGATCTACCCCAACATCGTCATTCCCCGTGTAAATCAAGCCACCAGCGTAAAATTAAAGAAGAATAAAATTTTCCTTAAAAGGTTTAAGTTCCTTAAAGGTTTTCTGAACTTTTCAGCACTCCTTGAGAAGTGTTCTCACCCATTACTCATTTTCTCTCACCCCTTCCTCCTCTATGGTATAATTCAGTCATAGCACACAGACACAGGTCCTTAACTTACAGGAAGGCAGACCTCAGGTAGACCAGTACAATGGACTCCTGTAAATGAAATCACTCCTCCAGAACTGTTTTAGAGAGGCACATACTAAATTTTGACCAGCCACATAGGGAGCTGTAAAACACACACACAGATCTCACTTCTGAGAACATCAATCAGCATAACTGTCTCCAGGAATTCCATCTGACAACCCCAAAGGCTGAAAAGTAAAAAGGTCAGAAGGTGTATGTCTTGTAGCAATACACACCAAAATTCACCAGTTACCTGCTGAATTCACAGTGCAATATGAACAGCTTAAAAAATTTTTAATTCATTTTTAAGAACTCCAGTTCTACTTTACATTCAAGCTGTATTAATACAAACTCTCTATTGTCATTCTCCTTTGCAGTTACTTCCTTTTAAAAAAGGGACAAAGTCTTCCCTTTCTTATCCTGTATTTTCTATTCAATAAACAGGTATCATCAGTGTAATGTTTGTCCAGGAAATGCCTCCAATACCACAAAAGTTTCTACAACTGCATTTAGAAATAATTTCTATAATCTCAACTAGTTAAAAAACAGTTAAGGGTGAATGCCCCCCCCTCTACGTGGGTTACATTTTGTGCACACACATGCACAGAAAGGGAAGTGTCATTAAAGCAGCTTCAAGGAAATTAATTTTAGGTCATCAATTTTAAGGTCTTGATTTGCTGGGAGATAAAAGAACAGCAAAAGCCACCAGATGGATTCAAAAGGGCAAAGGGAAATAAGTGTCTTTGAGCCATATCCTGCCTTGTCCAATTACGGAATTATGCAGGCAAGTCTAATTTCAGGCACAGGGCAATGCTCCTATACCCATGCTTAATTCATCCACCAGGCATTTGTTTATCAAAGAGAGTCAAGCTCTGAATTCCAAGCACCATGAGTAGGTTTGTGGGTACGCACAGCACATACTCATCATGGCGTGGGTGTGTAAACGAGGTTTTTAATTGCTCACAGAGGTCAGGGCTGAGAAGCCAAGCAAGAGTGGCAGTTCAGGTTGTTTTCCAGGATAAGGTGACAAAACAGTGAGGACTGAAGGGTGAGGAAGCTGCTCCCATCCCTACAGAGCTGCCTCTGCCTTGCTCTGTACCACGAAGGCTTTAGAGACAACACTGGTCACTCTTTTGGGGAAGCTGAACTGAACAGAGTTCAGTTGGTTCTCTGAAGGTTCTCACCTCCATTCCTCACCACCCCGCGAGACAAACTTCTGGCTGTGAAAATGAGGAACAGCTCCACACCCCCGCAGAAGTTCTCCCAGCTCCCTGAAGGATCAGAAGTGTTCTGCCAACAGCCAATCCCTTCTTCAGCAGCCTGAGATCTGAACAGACCACACAAACCAGCACTGATTCCACTGGGGTTACTGGAGGAGGAGGAGGCTCGAAAAGCCACTGGTCACACCTCACCCTTCATTTATGTCTACAAAGAAGTTTGCAGACCAGTCAGTCAGTCCATGGTATTTTCATTGGTAAATGCACTGCTTAGGGCAGCTGGGCTACATTTAAAAAATATACCCCAAGAAAGCAAAACCACTCATGGGGCAGCACCATGATTTGATCATTTTTCTCATTTCAGTTGTGAAGTTTTAACTTGGTAGAAAGAATGGTAGCTAGGATATAAGTAGAATTTAAAAGTAAAACTGGAAAGTTGGGTCAACTCATCAGAAAAGCAAAGGTTCATAAAATCTGTTTAAGACTCAAAAACCATTGCCAATCCACATCTCAAAGCTGCATGACAAAAGAAATGGAGAGCCATACAACTAAATATTTACACTCTTAAATACAACATACCTCTTAATGCATCTTTTCAGACACAGAGTTTTCTGAAACTGTCAGGCACTGCTTTCAGCTTGCCTAAAATCTCTCAGCAGTGTTAGGGCTTCTGGGAACACTTGGCCTGTTGTCATAAGAGGGATGATAAAAGGGAATAAAGGGAATTACAAAATATTGAAAGTTTGTATGCCCAGCTGGTCCCTTCTGCATCCACATCTCCTGCTACTCACTAAAAATAATATATAAATAAAAAAGTAATACCTTTTTCTTTCCTATAAGAATACTTTTGTAAGGTTGTCACACATTTGTTCAGAAGGTTTATTCAAAACCTGGCAGAACATTTATTAACCAGCACCCTTCTAAATTGACAGACATTCAGGATTATCCCCCCCTTAGTTCTTTCCACTTCTTCCAATTCCTTTGTTTAATACTTCAAGTTAAGTAGGAAAGGAAGAAGTGTGGAAGTGATTAGACAAAAAGAAGTGCTACTGAGGAGGTCCTACAAAGATAAGCCTTATCAAATGTCACAGCAGGTCCAAAGAAGAGTTGTACAGATCACTTTAATTTCCCACCAAAATACATTTATTTATGTAACCAACCCCAAGCATTACACAAGAGTACTAGGAAAAAAAGTGAAGCCCCTCTGGGCAACAGATACATATTAAGCAAGCAGAATGGTAATGCCTGGCTTGGAAAGCATCCAGAGGGAAATCTTCAGCTTGCCCTGGCCACAGTGGCCTGAGCCAGAGGAGTCTGGGATGGTCCCTGGCAGAGGCCAGGCTCTGGATACCTGGGGTTTCACAAGACAAGGCAGCAGAACATGCTGCAGCTCGCAGGCATGAGGCAAGCACAACTCAGATAACTTCCACAGTCTCTCCATGTCACATGTTCGGCGACATTTCCTACCCAAGCTCCCACAACACAGGCGTGGGAGCACCACCAACTCTTCCCCACAGAACCCTCATTCTTCAAGCCTGTCTGGGCTAATAAAAACAAACGTTTTTCTTTTCTCACTCTTAATCCTGACTTGTTTTTTACAACTCTCTATTTAATTTCAGATCAGAACTTCAGTGCAGCTCATGACAGGTCACATTCACATTTTACTCCTCTGCCATCTGCTTTGAAATGCCCAGTATCAAAGAAGTCCATACCTTTGTACTTATAATTCTGCAGTCCTATTTTACAACTGAAGTGTAATTTAAACAAAGCACATGAAATCCAGAGTAAGATTTAAAGTCTTGTAGCTCTGTGTTCTATTTCCACTATTAAAATCCAATATAGCAATTTTTTAGATCAAACGGATCCTTTAAAAGAGCACTCCAATGCCTGAATAACCATTTTCATACTCTTAAAAGAGATCCTATTCTAAGCTTGACTATCCCACCTTCTCACAGCTCCAGGATAACAATCCTGCAGGACATGCAATACAGTCACAGCACTAAGGGACATTCTCCTGCAATTTTCCTGTCATCTAACACCAGCAGGGTCAGAGAGCACAACACTTTATAAACCACTGACACACTGGGTAATGAATATTAAAGCCTGGTTCACACAACAATTCATTTCTGCTGCCCTCCTGGCCTTTATGGGAAAACACCACTGTTTACCATGTTTACTGATCTTCTGTTATCCATTGTCCATCAGTCCTTTGCCTTTTAGAACCCCAACTGTACTGGTATTGATTTGGACTTTGCATGGCAGAGTAACACACCTTACTGTCAGGAGAGGAGAGAGTTAAAAAAATTGGAAAGAGAACAAACAGAGAAGTAGGAGTTTTGAAGAGCAGAAAGGCAAGATCAGAGAATAAACCCTGTTTTATCATTATATTCTGACGTCTCTCCAAAGACACTAACAACTGGCTTCAACAGAGACAACAGTACCCAGAGAATAAATATGACTGGTAAATAACACAACACCTTGGAACTCCTCTCCTCCCAGAGGGTGAAGCAGGAAGAAACAACACCAGCAAAACTTACAGGGATTACTGCACATTGCAGACACCTCAGTCACTCTAACCTATTCTACCATCAAAACTTGCTCCTCTGCTTCATTTCTCTCACCATTTCCAACAGAAACAAGACTGGCCTTGGCTAACACAGGAAGTCTTCAAGCAATGCTCTCAGCTGCTTTAATTGAGCAATTTCAGCTTCAGACACTTGGTTTTTATTTTTCAGAGATAATGGTCATCAAGGAGTCCATTAAAGGAAATTATCAAAGAGGCAGATTCCACATTACTGAACTGGTCTGACTGGGAGTCCTGCACTACACTGGTTGTATTGTTACTGTGCTGACCAAGGAGAGGAGATTTTGCTCTGTACAGGCTCAAAATCATGAAACCAAGTTAGCACAAGGCAGCCTCCAGTGCAAAACTCCAGTAAGGACTCGTGTGAAAGAACGTAAAAATCACCTTAAAAGACTTTAAATTCCATTTGTCAAGTACATAAATACTTTAGGACCTGTGATACACAAAGCTTGGCCCAAACCCAAGCAAATCCATTCACTTACAGCTCTCTGAAGAGGACTATTTCAGTGCTCTCTCTGCTGGTGGTCAAACCTCACCCTCACAATGCTCTGAAGGAGCAGTGGCTGAGGCTGCTGGGTGAGGATAAACCCTCCCAGGTAATGCACAATCTTCAGCTGGAAATGGGATTTTGATCAATTATTATTAACTTTCCATCTTCAAACATCTGTGCTTGCCATGTTAACAGCAGCTTTATAGAAGCCAACCTTCAAAAAGAGATAATTTACAATTCTGTCAAGAACAGCTGATCATATATTTTTATGACACAATAATTGGGATTTTTGTCCAGCAAAGATGATTAATTCAACCACTTGCAGTACAAAACCCCGCCAAACCAAACCCTTCACTTTGTGAATCTGAACCATTTAGCACAATCCTCTGCAATAAGGAGAGGTACACTTTTTTTTGGTATCAACAGTTCTGACATGATATTGTTCTCTCAGTAGCTCAATGTTCTACCCTCCTCCGCCTTGAAAGTGCAACTCATCCTTTAAGTGTCCACTTTGCATTACTTAAAAATGTTCATGCCCTTTATCAGGGACATGTGGACATGTTCCTTATGCATTTCCAAGTTGGTTTCTACTCTGAATACATCACTTCTGATACAAATTACACACTCATGACAGCTCACAGTATTAACTCTTATCTTTATTTCTCTAAACCTACATTATGCTCTCATTCTCCAGCATACATTGTCATCTGATTGTTTCATTTAGGGCAGTAAGGGTTTCTAGAACATGAGGCCTTTATTCATGGATAAATGTTTTAGAGCACCCTGAATTAGCATTACTACTGTGGACATCTGATACCACAATTTCTAGCTTACTGAGGAAAAAGAATAAAAATCCAGAGATTTGAGGGACTTTTCTAAGCTCCAAGACTGTGTTTAAAACCAGAGTTTATTTACCTTCCCCTCCATTATTTTGAAACCTACAGTTTATCCTAATAAACAGCCTTTATTTTTCTTCAGCTCCCAAGCAGGTGTCAGCTACACTCTGCACACTCAGCACCACAATTCATTTATCTCATGGGCAGAACCTGGCTAAAGCTCAGTCCTGGGGAGCAGGACAGGGGAATCTGTCCTCACCTATGCCCACTGCCATGCCCTGACTGGACACCTTCACCCCACAATGGAACTCTGGTGGCTTTTCAGATGTGCTACAAGAGAAACCTTCTGATTCCATCATGTGGAATTGGTTGAGTTGGCACAGAAGGCAGGGGTAGAGCAGCACAGTCCCCAAATCGATCAACTAAAAAGCTGTTTGAATGCAACAATGCATCCTCAGCCCTCTATTTCAGTTATATTGGCCTTTTATTTGCTAAGGAAGTTTCTGTATCTCCCATTACTTTGTTTACACACCTACCACAACAGAGAAATTACTGGCATTACACATCATGTCCAAGCTTCCTGCTCCACATTCTTTACTTTGAAAAACAGTTGGTTTAGAAGTTTTTTAGTTAGAAAAAACGAAGCATTTGGTATTAAAAGCTGGAAGTCCTAAGAGTTGTTATCACACAAAAAGAAGTATGCAATTAATACACACCATTGGGCCGTGTCCTTTTTCAAGTTTTAACTTTGGATTTTATTCAATTATTTTTTCTTTCCTGAAATAGGTAATTTCAGTAAGTTCTTTGCATGGACCAGAAGTGTTTTCACAAGAGGAATGTCCAGCTTGCCAGTACAACTCCCAGGTGATCCCATATCCCAGCAAACTCCGGTGTAAGACATCTCTGAGCACAGAATCAACTTCTTGGTCTTTTACTCATGGGAGAAAGGACCCTGCACTGCTTTAGAAACACTACCTCAAGCCTCAGCCCCTACCTGGAGCATAATTAATATGCCACCTACAACACAGCACCTTGCTGGATCAGCTCTGAAGTCAGAACAGTAACCTCTCATAAAACATAAAAACAGCATGAGGTCAGAGCCTTTAAAAGTCAATTTTAACATCTCAAATCACCAGTACACCATTTTATGCTTAAGGTAGAGTCCTTTTACCTCTTATTTAGCACGTTTTCAGTTCCAAGAAAATCAAAACAGGGTACTCACACTGCCTGAGTTTTATTCAATTTAGGAATATAAAATATTTTAGCACTAAAAAGACAACATCTTCTTGTAAAAATATACACCCCTGAAATTGTGAGCATGCTTTATTTCTCCTCAGTTACACGGGCAATATAATCTTGAAAGAGGAGTATGACAAAGCATCTTAACAGAAGATAATCTTACAGCACTGAAGACTTATGCTAATTTATCTTATGGTTATAATACTTAAATTGCATACAAAAGTTTAAATTAACCTCCGCTGTGTACTTAATTTCCCAAAATTATGGGTCAGGAGCTCCTCAAGACATTTGCTGACAGATAGAAATCACCAAGAAGTTCAGCACAAACATTTAGAACGAACTTTAGCACACCCTGAAGAGACACAGTACATGGGTATATCTCCTGAACTGCAATGAAGATAACACAGATGACACTGAAAATTAAAGAGAAGCAGAAACCAAGGAGCCGACAGCTAGGGCAAGAGAGAGGAAACAATTTTAGTAGACAGGAAATCTCTCGCCTTTGGTGGTAAAAGCCAACAGAAAAATTCTGCCCCGGTTCCAGCAGGAGCGACCGCTGCCGCCTCCTGTGCCGCTTGTTTTTAAGGTGTCGCTCGCACTCCGGCAGCTCCTGCCCGGCTGCACCCCCGGCTCGGCAAACCCCGCTCCCGCGCCGAGCAGGAGCGGCTCCAGCCCGCCCAGCCCCGCACCGGCCCGGCCCGGCCCCGCTCCCCGAGGGCTCCCGGCTCCCCTCCGCTCTCCATCCGCCCTGCCCG